>CALNHX010005001.1:0-115843 GCA_940337035.1 Agriotes lineatus
CAACTGCCATTTCTAGATACCTTAGTAATAAGAAATAAAAATAAGTTGGAATTTGATGTTTATAGAAAAGAAACCAATGTAAACATATTCATTTTAGCGGATTCAAATCATTGCTTTCAACACAAAATGGCTGCTCTAAATTTCTTGGTGCATAGACTGCTAACCTTTCCTTTAAGCAGAGATCGATATACCACTGAACTTCAGACCATAAAATGCATCGCTGTGTACAATGGTTTCTCTTCTAAAATTATCGATAATTTGGTTAGGAAACAAAAAACAAAATTGCACGTTCGAAATTCCGCAACGTTCGCCAGTCTTAGAAGTGAAGGACTCAAGTACATCAAAATTCCATTTCACGCTGCTACAAAAGGCCTAGCAAACATTTTTAAAGAATCGGGCCGTAAAGTTGTGTATGGTTCTAATAACAATATTAGAAATTTGTTGGGAAATCCAAAAGACAAACTGAGGACTTTAGAGAGATCTGGAATGTACGAAATTAAATGTTCCCATTGTGATTCTAAATATAGTGAGCAAACACGTCGTAATTTTGGTACTAGGTTTGAAGAGCATTTAGCTCATTTTAGATTCAACAGATTCGAAAAATCGAGTATTGCTCAACATATTTTCGAAACGGGTCATAGTATAAAAGAGGATGACCTAAAAATCGTAAAGGCGTTAACTTCAACAAAGCAACTAAACTATTTTGAAAGCTTGACCATTTTTAAGAACCGAGATAATAAACTTTTGAACAAAGATGGCGGACCAATACCGTCCTCCCTCTTATATGATTTGCTGAAGTTACATTGACCGTCGGCCAAGTTCATTAGTCCTCGGCCACGCCTTTCGGGTTAGACAGTATAAATAGATATAAAATGCGAGCACATCGCCCACTTCCATTTGTGATTTGGTCACGAGTATATCGTTGCCTTTTTGCAGTGAAAGGTTTTCGTAGCTACCGATGATGACAGCGTGGCTGTCGAAATACGTATTTAGCAGTTGTTAAGTATTTGTGTGGTGGGGGTTTTTAACGAATTTGTGATATTTTCAAATCACAGGCTCCAGCAGTGTTTATTTAATAAATATGTATTCATTAAATTGTCGAAGTAAACTTAACATTTATAATTCGAGTTTCCTTGCCTTTAGGCAATTCAACTCAAAAACTGCCAGAAAAAATTACTCGTTCTTCGGACTCGTAATTTTTTCAGAAGCAGTTTTTTTCGTTAAATTGCCAAGCAACGAAATTCTCATTAAAATGTCAAGTTTACTTCGACAAAAAAAAGTTCTCGTGTAATTATAGGTGACAAATATAAGGGAGTAAAAAGGTAACACATAAGCGCAATAATCTAATATTTAGCTGATCCAATCCCGTAAAATTGGAAGAGCAGAAAAGTTTCAAGGACAACCGTAGGTGACACTGAAGAAATTTATTAATTTATTTATTTTAAAGCGTTCGAATTTATATTGCTACTAGCTGACCCGGCAAACTTTGTTCTGCCCAAAAATAATTAGTCTCTGAAACCCCGTTTCACCACTTAATTTTATATCATGTCTACCGTCTTGGACTTAAAAATAAATGCCATTTTCGCAATCGAAGTCCCAAAAAACCTCAATAACGACACCCATATCGATTTTTAGGCTTACTCGTATTTGCCCCATTTCACCTGCTAAGGAGTTGATTTCCGGAAAATCACTAAATGCGTGTTTACTTATGTGTTTTTAGGAGTACTCCTACGAAGTTTCAATTCGAAATGTCTATTTAATATTATTTTTCCATACAAAATTGGAACTCCCATTTTACCCTTTTAGGGGTCGAATTTTGAAATATCCTTCCTTATTCCTTGTATATATCATAAAGTGAACCTCTGTGCAAAATTTCAGCTTTCTAGGTCCAAGGGTTTGGGCTGGGCGTTAATGAGTGGGTCAGGACTTTTCTTTATATACAGGGTGTTAATTAAGTACGTAGACAAATTTTAAGGGGTGATTCCTTGATCGATTCTAAGATAAAAGGTTCATACAAACATGGGACCTAAACGACGTCGTTTTCAAGATACATGGTGTTGAAGTTTAAACAAAAATTTGGAAAACGGCTCGACGTATTCTAATGAAACTTGGTGCAAGTTAGTATTTCATAAAGTGGCAAAGTTTGGACAAAATAAATTTAATTTATTTCCACCAGTGGCGTGCAACGGGGTGACCTCAGTTACCTTATTTTAGAAATATCTGGTACACCACTATTTTCTAGAAAAAAGTTTTGTAGCTATTGTACGATTGTTTTTAATTAAATAACATTTTTTAAAAGCTTCTTTAAGCTGTATTTTGAAAACAAAGCCGTTTAGGTCCCATTAACGTCCAATGAACGAAATTGCTGTTACAGATTTTTCCATTTTTCTCGCAAAAGGTTTATTCTGTCAAAAAAATAAGATACATCTTTTGTATAGTTTCAATGGATAAACCTAAAAAACTTGTCGTATTGACTAAAAAACAGTGGCGTACCACATTTTTCTGAAGTAAGGTAACTGAGGTGGCCCCGATGCACGCCACTGGTCAAAATAAATTAAATTTATTTTGACCAAACAATGCCACTTTAGGGAGTACTAATATACACCAAGTTTCATTACAATACCTCTAGGCGTTTTCCAGATTTTTGAAAAAAAATGTTTGTTTAAATTTTAACACCCTGTATCTCGAAAACGAAGACGTTTAGGCCCCATGTTTGTATGAACTTTTTATCTTAGAAGTGACCAAGGAATCACCCCTTAAAGTTTGTCTACCTACTTAATTAACACTCTGTATATATAAGAAGATAACTAACTACATTTGTAACGACAAATATTATAGGTAAATTCTAGTAAATTTGTATTGTTCCGATGGCTAATATGAATAAATATTTTATTTGAACGTTCATATGTAAAGTAAAAAACTAGTTTAAATAATGAAAAGGTGACAAGGTCGCTTGCAATGACACAATGTATATTATACAGCCGAAGCGACGTAATACTCTACTGCCATTAAAATCGAAACACGAGAGACCTCACGTGTAGCCCATTCGCTAAAAGTATGCGCCGTAATTGTTTTGATATGTGGAATATTCAAACGAGGACATAAATAGGCAAATTACGCGACGTTAACGAAGCTATTAAGGGCTTTAATTACGCCAGATAAGCATCATCAACCGCGAACTAAGTTAATGACCGTGCTATAAATTATCTTTTAATGCGGGCAGCTGATCGAAAACGGGAATACGTTTTTCTGGGCTGACAGAACTACCATAAAAATATAAGTCAATGTAAAGCCAGAACCTCCACAACTATTTCCATACTACTCTATTTTTAATGCCGAGGACAAAATTATGCAACCCATTATTCAATTGTACTTGATAAAAAATTTAAAAATCTCATTTTATAAATCAAGAATCCTAACGTAGACTCAGCTTGATAGTGTCAACTTGTCATTTAATTTTCGTACCTCGTAAATTTATGAGATAAGAAATGTCTTGAAGCGAATATATCTGTCGAAATAGTCATAAAATATAACTTCGTTTTGTTTCCTTACTGTATAATTAACATTAAACAAATCTATGACATTAATGGAGGTGTACCATAAAATAGTCTTACTTCAAGGCACATATTTTTCCATTAAATGCCGTGGATTGCATTCTTTAAAAATAAAATTGTTGAATGAAAGTTTCTTTGGAAATTGCATTTTGAGTTGCATAACTTGTTCCGCGAAATTAAAAAATAGAGTATAGTGATACTTTTTGCATAATCCCCCTGACACCTTTAAGTTTCGCCATAGTCGGTCGGCATCGTTCATTAATTCCAAAAATCAACAGTTTTGGATCCCACAGCTGGGACCACACGACCTTTCAATTTCCGTCGCTGTTCTCTTGACTAGTGGCACAAATTCGAACGTCAAATGAATAATGAAACCACTGTCAATTGCAGCCTGCGACAGGAAGGGTTCTGTTCTGATACATATTTGATATAAGGGGGACACGCTTGACATTTGATTTCACGGGATGGCTCTGTCTCGTGAGAACCTCGTGTCCCTCAACTCACCCTCTTGCTGTTTGTAATTGACGGTGCACAATAACAATAGGCATGATCGGTGAAGCTCGTGACATTAATGGCACTACGACTACGACGACTTGGATCTTAGGTTTGTATCATGTGCAGAGAAAATTGCAAATTTATTGTTATTATACTGCCCTTTGATTTCAATAAGTGTTACATTTAAATTATCATATATCAGGAAAAATTAATTGTTTGCCTTTTTTAAGTTGAACGTTGTAGCTAATCTCTAGGTAGAGGTCAAGAGTAACCAAATAAAAAATCAAATTTGAAACTAAATTATCCCGAACAAAATTTCTCCATAAGATAGTGATGAGTTAGTTGCAGGGAAATTCATTGATATTCCAGCACTTTACAAAGGGTTATACAGAAGGTATGCGACATTCTTTCACGCTAAACTATTCGTATTATACTTCTTCACATTCGTTTAAGACAGCGATATGTGACTTCAAGTACTTAATGTCTCGATTTCTGAATATCAGTTACCATAGTAATGTTTCAGCCCCAGCTATGTCTGCAAGGATGGCTGTATTGTAGGCATATCGTATATTATTAATTGGAATTTCATTTACTTTAATGTTGTTGGATGCAGTTAAATACAAATTAAATCTGAGATGTTACAGAACGCAGCCCTGTCGTACACCTTGTAATGGTACTTTCATTAAGCCCTTACGTTGGGGACCGTAAACTGTAATGTGGCTTTCTCCCGTGCCCTATACTCTACTATATTATGAATTTATATTGCCCTTTGTATGCTAGTTAGCCCAGTCGTAGAAGCACAAGACTCCGCTCTTACCTAAATGCAGCTACGGGAAATGTCAATATTGCTCTTGCCTTGCTCGTGATCACCTATAATGCTGTAATTATACATGCAAACACGGCTAGAAATGACAACCAAACAGTTTACATCAAAAGATATGTAATCTGTAAAAGAAACAAACATGTATGAAAGAACATAAAATAATACATAATGTTAATCAATAAATGCGAAATGCTTAATCTACCCGCCATGTTTATATCCCGCACACAAATTTACTGAATCCAACCCTGACACGTTGCAGTACGAAATCAGCTGACGTGATACGTTTCCAGGATGATGCAGCGCTTTGTTCTGACGCAGTGACTCAGAAGATTGCCGTTGCTTTCGAGCACGTAATTGAGCCGGTGAACTTATTGCGTCATTTGTTGCAACCACTTCTTAATTCGTTGGTATGGTTATTCATATGGCTAACTGTTACGGTTTACTTTCGAGTTAGTTGAATTGCTATTATTCTCTGGTTTCTGAACGCACGCAGTTAGTTCCTCTGCTGCCAGAACGCACTTCGAGAGGTCGTGTTTCCAGACCCATTGCCAAAGCTGAGTATGTAATTCTGCACGTGGCAGAATTCATTGTCGTAAACGTCAATTTACGGATCTATCAGTTTGGTTTGATATTTATTTCGTGGGGACGACAAGTCGCTCACTTATAAAACCATTGTAATATGGGATTTGAGGGGTCAAGAAACAGCGTGACGCAGTTGTAAAAGTTATCGGCGCTTTCATTGTAGTAGGTAGCCAACGTTAAATTTGCTTTAGTTCGTTCGCTAGTGCGTTGTATATTCGTCCTTAATTAGCGCTTCTAGCGAGGTCGCCAATTTTGGGATACATTTAATGGGATTCAACATGCACTCTACCGAAATCGCACACCTGTTGGTTTGCTGAATCGTACTGGTCCACGTGAGCAGGTACAAGACCACATTCTCAAGGGAGCGGCACACCGTCGAGCAATGACGCTATTACATCTTTAATAACTTATTGGGAGAATCTTCGAATCATTGTAATCCAAACTGGAAGACGCGATCTAGCATTTGTTTTTCTTACATGTTAATATAGCAATTTCCATACTGCAAGCGAGGAGGTACTCGTTTCTTTCGCAAATGGTAGATGTAAATACTATTTGATTTTACAGACGGTGGCAGAGTTTGCCAAGAGGAGCTTCGAGGTAAGCATATTATTTGACTAATGTATGAATGATTGAATGAACGCAGCGTGAACTGCTAGTCGTAATATGATTACACTCTACATTATATAAAATTAAGGTGTATTGCCATGTTATCTATATATTTACTGTTTATGTAACTTACTCGCTATGCGATGTTTGAAATATTGATTTGCTTAAATTGTTGTCTTTAGCGTCATTCCACTGTATTGCTGTTCGCGACTTCAATGTTTGAGATTGATATCCTCCATTTTGTAAAACATACTTTGCATTCACTAAAATTATTGCATGTAAATTTAATATTTTAATATGTGGGTCATGTGCATGATTTATTGAGAATTTTGTTGTCTCTATTTAATTAATACGAAATAAACCAAATATATTGACCGTTTCTATTGTTATGTTATTGGTTGTGCTCTTTGCAAAGCATTCCGTGCGATTCCAGTTATAAGGTTTGATATTCTGAATCGTGGTAAATTATGTTTCGTTGGGGCATTGTCAAACCTGGCGACTAAAAATTAGACCTTCTGCATATTAGTGGTTTGTTTAATTGTAACAAATTGAATCTATCCACTCTCCGATTAAACTGAGTTGGCCATTAAAATTTCATATAGGGATACATTGGTTATTAGGGCAATAACCGCCGTGCTGTTGTGAACACTTGATGTTTATCCACCACCCCTTTTGTTACTAGGTGTTCAAAATTTAATGCAGATGCTGAATATGTGGTATCATAAACTTGCATTATAGTTGCGCCAAATTATTTCGTACATTTACAAGATCGGCTGCTCCTTTAAAGCTTGCAGAGCGGCTTTTGGCACTAATAAATTATTGGTTCCTCGGTGTTGATTCCAAGGTCTGCTCTCGAGGCTGTATTTCGGCTCAAGAATCACGAGGCGTCTACTGCTCTTAACGCAGGCCAACACAAAACTTTTAGTCACACTTTTTAATACTTAGCGTAACGTCTCTTGGATTTTGTGGCGACACACGCAGCTCGCTTGTTAGCACGCGACTGTCCCCCGAACCGCCGCCCCGCACAACTTGCTTTTGTTTCATTAATAACTGCACGCAGCTGGTTTCCAAGCACAATCTCCCGCGTGAAACTCGTATGTTTTAAATGCACAATGCGTTTTAAGCTAATTGATACTTTGTAAGAAATACAGTTTAGTTCTATTAGTAGCAGAATAATAATTAAATACCGAGGTGATTATTAAATGCGAGAAAATATCACGAACTGAACTGTTAGAACCTTGATTTTTTAACGATTTTTGTAGGCAATTTATTTTAACCGTGGATATTTAAGTGGATATTTATTTTGATTTTTGATGTTGGATATGCTAATGATTGGGTAATTGTTCCCTTGGTGTATTTAGTTAACTTAGCTCCCGGTAATTTATCGTCTTAGGTAATGTCTTTGATCGCTCAAATATGACTGTAGTCGCTACAGTTACATTCGGTTATCTATGCACGATTGAAGCTATCTATGCTGAATTCGACAGATAAACGGCAATTGTCATTTACTTTAACTAGTTTTGTCACAATTAATGGTGTAAATAAGTTTATAAACGTATGTTATTTAATTTGACCTTTTGATATTGATGAATTTACAACTTATTTGTGTACAATAACTTTATATGCATTCTTTACGTATTTTGCTTTTATTTCGATTAAAATTCGTATATACGCTACGCTGTCAACCCTACCTGACATGTCGTTGATTCACTTAAATTACTTATGTACCTTTGCTTTAATTATTATAGTTTCCAAATTTTATTTTGGTACTAGAGATTGCCTTCTTTATGTGTGCCTACATTTACTGGAAATAAATAACAAGTTAATTTTGTGTCTATGTGTTTTTATGTTGTATAACAGGTTACAATTTATGAAAGAACCAGTGTTTGATAACTTTAGTTTTGATGTACCAACCTCCCTTCAGTGCGTTGCGATTACCGGGTCATCGAAGAATATTCCAACTTCAGTTCGCGTTTTATAAACATTCAAGTTGGTGGCGCCCTAATTTGTTCAATCTTTTAGTGTTAACCCATTTCCCCTTCGGAGTAACTGGCCCGTTAGACGCTATTGTTTGCCTATTTGTTTGGGTATTTACAACTCACTATCGAAATAACATCGCAGTGTTGCGATATTATCATTGATGTTCTTCTTATTACCTATATTTAAAAGTATTCAGCGATGACAATGCAAAACGGTGACTAGCAAATGTATCATACACGCTTCAGCTGTACACCCGACCCAAAGCAAGAAGGCTGCTCAGGGATCCAGCGCATTGACGGGCGTGATGCCGAATCGTGACTGTTTACCTCCTGGCAGGAGGGCCACATGTAGTTGTCGTCTTGGGAAGATTAAGAATTAACTAATAGACAAGCAAAGAAGTCAGACGTTTGCTAGGAGGGGCAAACCGCTGTACTCACTATTTGCGATGTGTAAAAGCAGTGAAAGTTTAGAAAGTTTGCTGTGGTAGCGTAATCGGTTATTGACTGGATTTATATTAACTTCGAAGTGATTAGTTTCGTGGAGGGACCGTGTCGCTGTAAAGTACATTTCCGTCGGCCGCCAACAACCTATTGAAAATTAAAATTCGTTTCTTGCATTTGCGCCAGGCTTAAATAAGTGGCTCCCTGTAGATGTCGTACTTTCCGAACGTTTAACTCAGTAGGTCAATGTTCATCACCAGATTGACGACTATATTCCCGGTGGTAATTTTAACAACATTCCTACACCGTCTGGCGTAGGATTTATAATTCAGAGACGCCCAACATATTATTATTAAATATTTTCTACGTTCCTATCAAATTGAGTTAGACAGAAACACCTACGCTTTCAGAATAGGCCCACGCCTATGTCCCACTATAGCTAGCTGTATGCACTTTTGACTTTGTTACTTGTTATTTGTCGTAAATTTATTTGTGAGGATAGAAAGTTGTCTATGTAAATGGTATTATCGTCGAAGAGTTTTTCAACTTATTTCATCCACTCTTGCTTCATGGCGCCTTCAGCTATCATCAGTTGATGAGTTTTTTTAGTTGTATTTGTTGTATTTGAGTCCTGATCTTCTTCCTGTCTGTGACCTCATTAATTTCTGTCTACTCGTACATATTGAAAACATAATGCTTATTTTGTAATTCTTTCATTGCTTGATGTATGTAGCGCCAACAAACGCAGTTGTTGGCAGTTGAAATGTTTGATTGAGGGAAATATCACTTAGACTTAACTAAAATATATTCGAAAAAAACGTCTATGGCTAAAGAGGAATTCTCCTTAAAACTAGAAAATTTACTTATACAAAGGCATTTTAGTGCCGACAAAAGCACTTAAGGCTGATGCTTCAAAATGTACAAACCTTAACTGTCTAACGGTTCCGTGGCGTCCGCCCATCACTTACGCCGTTTGGTCTTATCGTTGCGATTGTCAACAATATATTTCCTATATCCGTCGTTAGTTAACATTTTTGGTCTCGCATCTAATTATTCTGCTCGTTATCTAATATTTTGTTTCCTTTATACCTTCGTGATACTCTCGTGCATTCTTGCAGTCTTAATTAAGTTTAAAATGTGTTGTCTCATCCAGCTCTTATCATTTCTTGTATCTCGTACTTCTAGATTTTAGACAGCTCTAAAGACTTTCCATGTGTCTATTGAGTGTGTATATACCTGTTCTTTTACGTCTTGCTTTATTATCTTTCTTGCGTCTTTGTATATAGTGGGTTATTTAAGTTTCTTTATCTCTGTTCGTCTAGATAAGTGATTCCCAAAGTGGGAAATATCGCCCCCAGGTGGGATCTAGAATAGTTCAGGGGGGCGGCAGTAGTCTCAGGTGAAATTGGGGGGGGGGGGGCGATGAATAAAAATAGGGGGCAGTAAAAGAATAAAGAAAAATGAGAAGATAAGAGAATTTTGAAAAACCCTTCATACAAGTTTCATCTGTTAATAAACTTGCGTACATAGAAAGTCGTAGTTATTAGTAGTATTAACTAAAAAATCAGTAAAACGCTTTACCCAGAACTTCCCCCGTCAACCTTGTGACACTAAATAATTTTAAAAATGAAATTAAGTTAGGAGTAAAAATATCTTCACGTTTCTAATAAATTAAATAAATTTTCAAATAAAAAAGTCTATTACTAGAGGGATTTGAACTGCGGTGCTTGCGAGCGACTGCGAACAAAGCGCTTTGGCCAATTTCTAACAGCGCTATGGAGCCCTGTTAATATCGTTCAGTTTTAGTGGGCTTAAGCTTCACGCCGGGCATGTCTTAGTTTCGTGTGCGAGATGCGTTTCAGTTAAATCAGGCAATGGAAAATTAATTATATTTTTTACATCAATAAGCCAATTCAGATAATTCTTTCACTAAAAATTCATTGATTCTTTCTGACCCATTTCATACGCTGGATGTATACACTGATCTGTAATCGTTTCCAAAATACGTCGATGCTAAATTCCCCGTAAGCTTTATGTAAATAATTTCTGCAGCAGTTGTTAAAAGTAATTTTGAGAGTAATTTGATATCATCTGAATGTAGAAAGAATAAGCTTTCCACTAGTTTAAGAATCATCGAGAAATATTCCAAACTAAACTTGTAAATGCGATGTATGCATAAAATTTCTCATTTTCAGCGTCAGCGTCGCGAAAAGTTTGGTGCATTATGCGGCTCCTGGCCGCAATGCAATTACTCCGTCGCAACTATATTTAGTAACCTGCTGATTTGTGCCTCGTTTTTGTATTGTAAAAAACTTATTCTGTATCTATTCGCTCCCATTTTTGGTAAGAATAAAGCTGGCATTATGTACAAATTATTACTTTTATCCATTACAGAGTTGAATAAAACATAAACAAAATTTTATTTTTTTAAGATGCTCACCCTGTATATATTTGTATCAAATTTTACCGGTTTCATTCCAGGTATATAAATAATGTGTATGCAAAATATCGTCTTCCTCCGAGAAATATTTTTTGAGTTATACCGCCAACAGACAGACAGACAGACAGACAGATAGACAGACTGAAACGTGAAGATGTGGAGAAATCTTGGAAGGTGATCTTTTCGCGATTACAATACTTCCTTCGTCTTTTAGACGAGGGAAGTAAAAAGGAAACCGACTACAAATAACAATTCGTGGTGATATAAGAATACTGCTGATAAAGATAGAGTCGAACGTTAACAAATTGATAGCAGTACAGGAGGTTCATCTTTTTCATTAAAATAATTTTTAATGTTATATATTATTGGCTACGTAATTTTTATTTTAATATTATCTTTCGTTATATTAATTTTCTGTGTGTACGCTAGTGCGAATGTTACATAGCCAATTTCAGTGAATAATTTTATAACTTTAAGCTTCAACGTGTCTTCTTTGCAGCAATATATTTTCTTACTATGTTGTAAAATGATTACTGCATATTCTGTTTGTTCACTTCTAGAAGGTAGATTTTCAGGGTGGAGAGGGGGGCGCTGAGTCGTTTTTATCTGAAAAATGGGCGGTAGGCCAAATAAGTTTGGAAATCTATGGTCTAGATGCTGTGGTGGTGATCTTATTTAATATAGTTTGAGCTGTGATCAGATTCAACGTCGATTCTGGAGTACGTTTTTATGCTTGTTGCATTATTTAGTAACCTTTATTAATCAATACATAATCTATTTGGTTTCTTACAATATTATCTTTACTAGCCTGTGTTGACTGCCAAATACATAGTCTTCTATTTGGCAGCGGGTAGTAAAAGTGTCCTCGTAACAGAATTCTACAGGCGTGTCATCCTTTGTACTTCTTTGACGAAAGCCATAGTCACCAACAATAACCTCAGTCCTATCCGCTCCCTCTCTTTTCATTTAGGTCACATTAGTGAATTTCGGAAGCTTCTTAATGTCGGTATACAGTTTCTGTATTTTAACATCAAGTTTGTCGAGGGTTGTAACATACACTTCTAATATGTTTGTATTTTTTGGTATAGCTGTTAATTGTAGTAGCACCACCATCAAACCGAAGTATAATAGCATATCATACACCAAAGCTGAAAAAAACGTACATTATAGTTCAAACGTCAAGATAGTATCCCGAGGTGCAGAGCACGGAGGGATGCAAAGCGAAAGGGCTCTAATAGTCTTTTTAACTATAACGTATATATTATTTACTGTTTGAGGTTTTCGCGGTTACTCGAAATACTCTTCTTAACATAGAATGAACGCCCAGCATTCTCTGGCTTAATGTGCCTTTAACTTGGTGAACTCGAGCAAGAAACCGCGCGATGTCCATGCTCTTTGGTGACTCATGTTGTTTGAGTACCTTGAGAACGAGGATTTGGCCTTGTTGCTGTTTGTGACCTTGCAGCTTGCATCATTAGAGTGAAAGTCGCACTAAGAACTGAAGGTCGGTGTGCAGCTATTTATAGTCATCTGTGCCAAGCGCGCGGAGTGACGTAACACTGATTGGTCCTTCAAGTGCAACGTAATTCGTGGGTCGTGACGATATCTGTCCGTGGTGAAACGTAAATCAGATGGTAGCTTAGGACATGCAGTCTATAGAAAAAAACACCCACGGACAGATATCTAAATGCTAACTCACACCATCATTCAATTCAGAAAGCAACAGTTCTCCAGACTTTGGCGAAAAGAGCCATTCGTATTTCAGATGCAGAATATTTAGAGAGAGAAAAGCTACATCTATTTGACTCTTTACAAAAGAACGGATACACAACTACCGCTATACTAAAAGCGCTAGACAAGGCTATGACACAAAAGGCTAAAGAAGAATCCCCACCTCTGGAAGGCTTAGGATTTTTACCTTACGTTAAAAGCTTGACTGATAAGATAGGACGTGTCCTGCAACGATGCAACATCAAAATTGTGTTCATGAGCAAGGCAACCTTGGGTAACAACTTCAGATTGGTAAAAAACAAAATTCCCAGTTTAAAAACCGCTGCCGTATATCGCATTCCTTGTTCTTGCGGCTCGAGTTACATTGGACAGACTGGTCGTTCCGTTGATCTTAGACTTCAAGAACATAAAGGCGATTGCAAACACAAACTCATCACAAAATCAGCCGTAGATGAGCATACGTTTACAATTTGGCATCGTACCTTAGAATTTGAGCACGCCAGAGTACTTGCCAGAATACCTCACTACTTCCCGCGAGTGATACATGAAGCCATAGAAATAGAAAAACATCCAAATAATATAAACAGAGAATATGGTTTTAAGCTTAGTAAAACGTGGACTCCTGTGATACACGATCTAAAGCATTACAACCACTGTGCGTCATACGCCACGCCCCACGGATTACGTTAGTAAATATGGATGCACAAACTGCAAAAAGACCAAATCTGCCTAAGTATCCTCATTCTCAAGATACTCATACAATACGAGCCCCCAAAGAGCATGACCATCTCGCGGTTTCTTGCTCGAGTTCACAAGGTGCAAGGCACATGAAGCCAGAGAATGCTGGGTGTTCATCTACAAATACTATGTGGTCTAAGCCGAAATTCTATGTTAAGAAGTGATAAATGGAGGAGTTTACTAATACCCACAAAAAATTGCTGAATTTGAAGTCTGCGCAGGCTTCTGACAGATCGGTTTGAGCGAGAGGCGTACACGTGAACTCTGAACGATCAATGGTGTTCGGCAGTTTTCATTATTGACCTTGGTGCATAATAAACAACTTTATTATTCAAAATATGGAAAGAATGATATGTTATAAGACTATGGCAACCATTCCATTATAATGATTGGGGTTATCGTTGCCTGATTAATAAACTGTGTGGTTGCTAATTATACACGTTCCACAATCTGCCCATCGAACTTCATTCACTCCGAGGACGTCGATTTCCAATCTTTTGATTTTCTTGATAATGTTATGTGTTTTTGCCAGAAACAAAAAGGCTTTTATCATTCCAGGTAACTATCTTCATAAGGGATTTTATGGGAATTTTTACTTGCGGGTGGGAATTTCATTGATCCAACGTTCGTTGTCAGAACTTGAATTTGACACTGCTTTTCAGCCTTTGTACCGTTTGTTGAGTTTTGCTTGATTCAGCCTCAGCAAAAATTATTTTTTGCTTACCCTAGAACCAGCGAAACTGACCACCCAGGCAGTGTGTCTAGACAGTTCGCTTTATCCACCTGGGGTATTTATGTTTTCTAGAACGACATTTCACATTGAGTTACCACCAGATAACTTAGTGATGGTCTATCGAACTAAGGCCGGATGTACTACATTTTCCCACATGTCTAAACGAAGCTTTCGTTAATTGTAACAGCTAACTACATGTTGGCTCCGCCACCTGGGAATACCCCCTCTAGAAGTTACCAGCTCCCTTGAAAGTTGTAGAAAACTTTATTTGTACGAGTACAAATTTGTTGCTTCTATTGGTAAACTAATCTACACTAGAATTGTCAGAGTCAGAGACATATTAACTGAAGAGAGTAGTCCGGTCGCTAAATGGAAATTTTTGATTAAGTCAAAAATGTTGTATTACGTTTTTTTGATTTATGAATATGTTTTAGGACATGATGAAGTACAAGAAAATGCATGATGACACTCCGTCACCTTTGGGCATTTCATATTATAGTGAGATGTGTAAACTACCAGAAAATATACAAATATAAAAGGAATTGTTTCTATTTTTGGTTTCTGTTATTTCAGATTTTGTTGCAATAAAAACATTAAGTGAAAAATGGAAGACAAATGCTATTTTGAGTGGAAATTTGATTGTAGCAATCGTAAAGAAAAACTTACAATGGCTGGTACTCAGCGCATACAAAGTGCAAACTAAAAAACTAAAAACTATTGCGATAACAGAAACACAGAACTTGATGAGAAAATTAGTGACGATGGGGACTATACAATACTGTACCATAGAAGCTGCATATCTACATTCACATCTAAATTCATGTGAAAAGATTACGATCTCAAACTTCATTTACTGGTAGAGAGGCAGTACCTCAAATTTGAATATACAACGCCCATTGGAATGCAATCATTTCATTTACTGAACATTGCATCTTCTGTGGCAAGAATTGTGAACTAGAAAAAGATAGAAAACATCCTGATAGATGAAGGGCAGCCTTTCCGTTTCGAGAGTTGAAAGACAGATTGAAGAAAAAATGAGTCAAGACCGTTATGCTTGAAAGTTGCGCTAAAAGAAATGACAGGTGGGGCTTCAGAAGTTAGAGTCTGATAGTTTGGTATTGTTAGCGACTTACAAGCTGGAGATACAGAATACCATCTTTACTGTCGCAACAGACTGATGGGCTCAAATGCAGTTGAATTTGCAAAACCTAAGTGTGAAGAAAATGAAGTAACTGATATCTCATTTAACGAAACCGTGAGTGTGCTTTTGGCAGATAAAGAACTCATCTGGAACTCTGTGAAACTACACAAACTTTATACTGATACTGGAGGATGTAAACTTAGCCGATCAAATTTGATAAAAGCTCTCAAAGACCAATGCAGCGATCTCATAGTGCTCTCGTCACCAGGATTTACTAATGTTATAACTTTTCCCAACAAGACAGCATTGACTTTAATACTAAGTCCTGACCATGACGACGATGATACAAATGCAGCTCAAACTAAAATAGCAAAGTAAATAAAACGTGAGGCTGCGGGAATAGTACGAAACAAGGAGTAGTACAGCTATAAACAGTATAGCACCAAAGATTGCAGTATAGCAAGGAAAGCCACAGGAGCCAGTAAAGTTTACAAACTTACAACACCACTGCCTTTTTGCAAGGTTGTTATGAGTGCAACAGAAAACAAGAAGCAGTTAATAAATCTCATATGCTGCAGCATTGTCAATGATATCACATACAATGCCGGGTATGCGTACAAACACAAATTAGTCTTAACAGGTGCAGACGCACAGCCGTATGAACTTTATTGTGGTGAAATAAAACGAAGGCCAGACCTTAGAACAACACAGAAGGAAGGTGACACGATCCTTGTTCTACAAGCAATCCAGGAAACTGCTGATGAGCATGAACAGGTAATTGTCATATCAGATGACATTGATGTTTTCTTGCTACTTCTATACTATTATAACTTGAATAAAATATCTACTTCGGTTTTGATGAAATCACCAGGCCATGGTCGTTCAGTAATAGACATTAGAGCATCAGCTATGAAACATAAAAGCGTAATACCTGATATTATTGCAGCGCATGCTATTAGAGGATGTGATACAACTGCTATGTATTGGAAAGAGTAGTCATCAAAAGATTAAAAAGTGGAACATCTTTATCCATGGTAGAAGATCTGCATGCTAATCATTCTGATCTTATAGAACAAGCATCAAAGTTCATGACTGTGTGCTATGGTAAATCTTCGTGCAATTCAGCTTCAGATGCCCGTGTGAAACTATGGGCAATTAGAATTGGAAATAATAGGTCACAGCTGCCCCTTCCTTGCTATCTGTCTCCAACAGATGCGGCTTCCACAGAGAATGTAAAGTGTGCTCATCTTCAAACGTGTATTTGAAACCAGTCACTGGACTCTGATCTTCCATATTTGAATACACTACTTTACGACTTCAATAAGGATGAAAACAAGATGCTCAATGCCCATAACATTGCCGGAGAACACAGAAGTTGCACCTCCTGACATTCTGGGACTGATTAAATGGTCTTATAAAGCAACGCTCCATGCAAGACTATAAGGTGTGGCTGCAAAAGTGCTGCTTTGCTCTACACAATGATTTGCTTATGCAGTACGAATGGTTGTTGTAATGACTTAATGCTGCTGAAGTTGAAGAAGATAATGATGTAGACGAGGGTGGAAACCACGATGAAAATCAGGATGACGACTATTAGCTTGATGATTCCATTGAAGATTAGTGATTTTGGTCAAATTTTCTATAGTGTCTAAACTTTAAACTGACGTTTCTCCATTTGACTTTTTAAATTTCTGCTTTACTTCCAGAATAAAATATTTTTTTATATATTAAAAATCTAAATTCGCCTTTTTAAACATTCACGATTTCACTAACTTTTTAATATTATTGAAAATAGTGTATATCTTCAGTTTCCCATAGGTGACAGTTGTCATCATTCAAATATGTGAAAAAGATTACCTGATGAAACAAATTACATCGAGAAATAACTTAATACGATATTTTTGGGTTTTTTATTTGGCGGCCGGACTAGAGTGCAAAAAAAGTCCTATAGCTTATTCAATCGGTTGTTGTGCTGTAGTAAATTTAAACTTGTATCACAAACTAATTATTTTTCTGCGTACTTTTGCCAAACCAATTATGCAATATCGAAGAAGTCCCAAATCATTAACATTTCTTTGTAAAATATTAGTAACATATTAATAAGAGCCACATCTACTCTGTCATTTAACAATCTACAGTTTTGGAAAAAATACCTGGAATGAAAGTAATTTTCTGGTTATGGTGATTAAACAACGTATATTCAATGTAGACAGAAGTTTTTACTGGGGAATGATTGGTTATGTAATCTATTTATTATAAAGAACATTTTAGGTTAAGTTAAAATTGCTCAAACCAGCATATACATTTTTTCCAATTCCAGCCAAGAATGGAGTTCTGTTAGTGGAAGTAAGTAGCACGCGCCCTGGAAATTCTCATTACTGGCTTTTCACTCGGAAAGTGTTTCCCCTATTTCTCGATGCGTGAAATTCCTTGCCGTGGTTTGGTTCTGGAATGTCTGGAGCAGAATTCTTTGATTCAGTGCACTTCATTTCTGGAAGCGCGTTCAAAGGAACAACACCGCAGGTGAACCGTCGCCAGAAACAATCAAAGCGGCCTCAGAAATAACGCTTTGTTCAAATTTAAAAAGATTTCCCTTCCAACTTTCTCCTCGCCCGTTCTCTTCCAACTTACACCTAGCGGGATAATTGGTGCTCGCATAAGAACCGACCGAGTCGCTAATTTATGTTCTCCAGTTGCTTTAGCTTCAGTTATCCGACAACAGATTAAAAGACGAGCACTCGCACCGGCATTTGTATCTGTCCATCCTCACGATTTATTACGGCGGCTAACAAGCGCGGTTTGCATCTCCAGAAGTTGTAATTTTTTCATATTTGTTTGATGAACATCTTCCTGCCAGCTCCAAATTGGCGTCGCTCATTGTGAAGGGACAATTTAGCGAGCTGTTTTCGTAGGCAGCACATGCTTTCTTCAGCTGTTGCTAATTACTCTAGTAATGTATTTAGAAAACGTTTAAAGTGTTGTAAAAGGTGCTTTGTGTTCAGAAATATAGTTCAACAAACCCTGTGGATGCTATTATTTATATAGAATGAGTTTTTCTAGATATTCGCTTACTGTATCGGGGGTGCGTTTACAACATCAGCAATACTTTGACAAAACAATTACACGAAATAGTTTTGAATATACCAAACCAAAAAAGGTGCAAATTGTATCACCCAGGAGAGTAGGTATGATATCAAATAAGTAATAACAATAATTTAAAAAACAAAAGAAGCAGTAAACAGCATAGACAAGTTAATAACGATATACACTTGTAGACGACAAACTAAACGTTAGCCGATATAGAGGGCTTGTGAAATCCAATTTAAAGTTCTCATAAGCTCACAAGAACATAACGTCGAATACAAACTAAAAAACTGGATAATTAGATAAATGTCCATTATCTACCAACGTTTCAGATGTAACTGCTGTTTATCTTCGTTTTCTTCATTTTCTGTAGCCATTAGCTTGTACAGCTAGACTGCTATAACTTTCCATGTCACATATTTCCTCAATTCCATATGTCTGTTTGTCCGACTGTTAGCCGTATAGCTCCAAAACATTATGGTTCTACCTGACAGACACCTAATATGCTTCCAGTCATATATATACAGGATGAGCACCGTAACAAAATAGAAGGTTTTCTATTTTTTTTTTGACGCAGGAATCGATAAGACTAATAATTTGCATATGGCTTAGGTTTTTACCTTTGATGAAGCTGTGACCTAACATATACAGGGTGATCATCGTAAAAAGAAGAAAATAGAAACGATCGTTGCATACTGCAGTCAGCGCAACCGAAAGATATAGCGATTGCTGCACACTGCGTTCAACGCCAGGGGCATAAATGTGCAACAATTGCCGCGTACCGCAGTATCGCAAATAGCAATGATCAGCAGTCGATACCCGATGTGAAGAACATTCTGTGTAGAGGCCTTTACAGATTTTTTGAATTTCCTTCTAGATTCTAAAATCTTGGCATACATCTATACCAGTTAGCTGATCTATCTTTTATCTTTTCTTGTTGTTCTATAGCACCATATCTCTATAACTCTATACAGGCACATAATAACATACTCCAGATAAACGGTTTATAAATTAGATGTTACATATAATGCAGTAAACTTCAAAACTAATATTCTAAGTTGCTCAAAATACTTACATTTTTCACTACTCTGCAGGGAAGACAATTGAGTTGATTTCATATTTCGCTTAACACTTTTATACATTTTTTGCTGTCATAAGCCGTTTTTAGACTGTTCATCAGTCTTGTTAAGTATAAAATTATTGGTAAATGGACAGAGCAGATGGTCACTTTTGAGGGATATAGGTTGTAATAGCTACGACTTCTAGATTAGTGTGTATACTAAGGTTTTGTGCATAACGAACATTTTTTACAAGTATTTCAACTCCTCTACTGGCTACGAGTATTATATGGTTTTGACGGTCTTTTCTATATATGTTGTAATATCTAAGTTTTATAGTCTTCTGTTCATGAAATCTAGTTTCTTGTATGCATATATAATCAGGTTGGTTTTGGTTATATGATATTGGAATTCCCCTAGGTGTGCATATAAACCGTCGCCATTCCACTGTAGAATGGACATAAAAGACAGTAATGATTCCAAACTAGAGTGGGGAGTTGACTGTGCGCGGTCAGTGCGGTCAAGTCTGTGTGTTGAGACAACTTTCTTAATACGATTTTTCATAACGTTGCTATAAACCAACGGTGTTGTTAAAAATAAATTTAATACATTCTCATAAATCATACAGGAGCCCTCTCTGAAGGGTTTTAATTTACAAATTAGATGCATAAAATAGAGTTAACGCCACCAAAAATTATTTTTAAAAGTTCAAATGTTCCCGCACAGACAAATAACGACATTGAAATGATCGACTCTGTAAACACAAAAGAACGCCCTTCATAATCACCATATACCAACGACACAAGCAAACGATATCAATGCTTGATACCTACGAAAAATCGTTATCAAATCCTGACAAGTGAAAAACCAGAAGAAAGTGAACCATCGGGATCACAACAGCAATCGAGAAAATCAAAATTCCACCAATATTTTTACACGAAGTGAACTGTTACCAGAAAATAGCCTCGGACTTACAAAAAATCCTAAAGAGCGAATATTCTACACAGCATAAGAATAAGAACTCAATAAAAATTAATACTACAACAGAAGACTTTAGAGCTCTAACATCATATTATGACGCAGCTAAATTAAAATATCATTCGTTCAGCTCACCAGACGAACGTTTATTGTCTGTAGTATTAAGAAGTGTGCCTCTATCACTTACAGAGGAAGAAATAAAACAGAACCTAATTACTCAATTTCCAGTAAAATAGGTTGTAAGATGACTAAATCGCGAAAAAAATCTTATGCCTCTGTGGGTAATTGATTTAGATAATAACGAGACAGCAAATGAGATATTCAACTTGCGATACCTCATGCATGCTGTTATTAGTGTTGAACCGAGACGAAAACAGAGAGGCATACCACAATTTACTCGCTGTCAGCGCTCTGGACACGCAAAAAACTGTTGTAAATTAACAACCAGGTGCGTCAAATGCAAAGAGTCGCACCACTTTATCGAATGTAAAAAAATAAGGAAACTAAACCCACTTGCGTAAATTAAGGTAGCAATCACCCTGCGAATTACAAAGGTTGTACGTATTACCAAAGCCTAAAAACACGAATACTTCAAAATGGCCTCCCAACCTGGAGACAAAACACTACTGCAACCATAGAACAGCAACTGTAACTCCCAACGTAAGTTATTCAGATATTCTTAAAAAGATATCTAAAAACAAACAAACCAGCCAATAGAACCGCAAGAAAAAAATTAAGATATAATTAAGATTTTATTAGAAAAGATCATAAAACACAAAACAATTGCGGCCTATCAACAGGCTAACAAAAAGATCAAGGAGGAAGGAAGACTTTGTTTCTCTCTTCGGTTGCATTTCAGTTTTATAATGCGGAGATTTAAACAGCAAGCACATAGAATGGGGATGCAGAAATAATAATCCAAATGGAACCAGATTAACGTCTGTGATAACAAATCATGCCATTCAGCTTTCTGTGCCTTCTGAACCAACACACATTCCCTACAGGCCAGACCATTTTCCGGATATGTTGGATGTGGTTCTACGTAAGAACTTTACTTCACCAAAAAGTGTTATGCGAGTTAGACTCCGACCATCTGCCGGTCTTAATTACCTTTTCCGCTGTTCTAAAAAAAATCAGTACCTTACCGCAATTGACAGTTCTACCTCAAAAAGTCCTGGAAACAAGTATACTTGAACTTTGCATATTCCTAATATCTCTAATTAAGCAAAGACATAAAACTAGAAGTCTCTGGCAAATTACTGGAGACAGCAATGTCAAAACAGAACTAAATCTTTCAACTCATAAGTAAACTTGGGAACTCCATCAGTACACCATAAGTGGTTATCAGAAATACATATCTGATATAGATATACACGATAACGAAAAATAATCTAAGACAAACAAATGTAATGGCACCAATAACAACAGATCAAGGAATTTTCAACAGCGACGAAGAAAAGAGAAAAGCGTATTTCAAGATCACACGAATAACAATATAGATTGTCAAAATAGCATTGACTAAAGTTTACAAAAGAAATGCAAACTGAGGTACAAGAGATCAACCCAGTCACACATAGAGAAATTAAATTTTATATCAAACAACTTAAAAATAAAAAATCTCAGATATGACGGAATAACTAATGGGATACTAAAAAACACCGAAAGCTGTAGCGTACTTATGTACAATGCTGAATGTATGTCTTCGTGCCGGACATTCTCCAAGTAAATGGAAACACGCAGAAATAATTGTAATACCAAAACCAGGAAAAAACAAAAGACTAGTATGCAGTTATAGACCACTCAGTCTATTACCCACATTACCCAAATTACTTAAAAAAGTAATACAGACGAGGTTACAAGAGGATATAGATGACGGCAACAAGATACCAGCTTTTCAATTTGGTTTTAGAAAACACCATTCAACCACACAACAACTATTAAGAATATCAGAAGTTATACTAAAAGGTTTCGAGGAAAAAATGCACACATTGATCGCATTCTTGGATGCAGCACAAGCATTTAATAAGGTATGGCACAATGGTCTACGTCACAAATGGAATATAAATTGCCGGACATACATCTATAATGTAATACAATCGTTTATTAATAATAGAACATTCCAAGTGAAAATAAATAACTCCAAATCCTCACATAGAGTTATCAAATCAAGTGTCAATACTCGGTCCAATATGATTTAATATATATGTAAGTGATTTCCAAGTAAGCATGTATGCAGATGACACCTCCGTATTCAGTCAACAGCAAGACATTATAGTGGCCAGAAACCGTTTGCAATTATCGCTAAATGTTATCAGTACTTTGATGAAAACATGGAGAATTCAGTTAAACTCGAATAAATGCGAATAAAACATTTTTACCCTTCGGAGACCACTCAATCCTCCCAACATACTAATAACAAACCGAGTGGAACGCACGCAACAGCACTGTTAAATACTTAGGGGTACTTCTCGACAGGAGATTAACTTGGACACAACATATCGGGAAAAAACTAAAAGAAGCAAACGTTAGGTTACATTTGCTATACCCAATATTAAAAAAAATCACCTCTCAATATAAAATGTGTTAGTTAGTGGGCGACTGTCGTTGGCGTCCCTACTAATGTTAAATTAATTGTTAGAAGGACTATGTAGAACATGCACACATGTTGGTCTAGTCAAATAAATCATTCAACACAAAAAAAGCATCAATCTATCTTCGAGGAATGGTATACAGGGAGAGTCAATATTCACTCCCCAGCCTCGGATATCTGTTCTACAATTAAAAATAAGACAAAAATAAAGAATACTAAAATTCCGAAAGGGCAGCCGTTTTCAAGTAAAATTGAAGTAAACAATCTTTTTTAAGTTTCGTTTAATCTCAGTAAATTCAAATACAAGAGAAAACTTAAAATATTAAAAAAATTAAACTATCTGGGTAGAGATAAACATCAGCAAAACATCTAATTCCTTAAGAAACCCTCAAAAATGTTACCGTTTTTGTTAATACACATATGTAACCTATGACTAAAGTTCCTGGCAACATAATTGAAATTATCATTTATTTCTGCTATTGGGGTACTAAAGTCATCCACTCCGGCAGGCACAATAAAATAAACCTCTTCTTTTATGTATCCCCACAGCCAAAAATCTATTGGAGTTAAGTCGGAAAACAAGGGTGGCCACATCATAAGAATTCCAATGCGATCATTTTCAGAAACAAACATTGTTGCTAATTATAAGATTTCGAGACTTCAGATAACAAGAAATCAAAAGCACCAATTTTGTTGAAAGCTAAAATATATTAGATAAATTATGAAATAATCAATTTTCCCAATTAAAACTTTATTTGCATTTTTCTCGAATTTTTTTACGCAACTTAATAAAAAAAATTATACTACAATACTCAAAATGATGTGCTCTTCCACTTCCTAAAGTATTTCAAAAGATAGCAAATTTACAATGCGTTTTGACCCCTTTAAGAGTTAGTAGAAAGAAGGCCGCTAGCCCCCACCACTTTTAATTGATTCGTGGCCGATTAAATTAATTGAACTAATTAAATTGATCTAATTAAATGACCTAATTAATTTTCGCGGATTGATCTAATTCATTTTCGCGTTTTGATCTAATTAATCAGATATAAAGTTTGATATTTAATTTTGATATGTGCTATGACATGTATTACCTTACACCTTAGGGTAAAAAGGTTTTTTGATTATATATATATGTGCTACTGATTAAATTACGCGGCGGCCATTTTTAATTTGCTTCTGAAATTACGCGGCGGCCATTTTCAATTTTCGCGCGAATATTTGAATTTGAAATTTTTCAGATTTTTTCTAAGTTCCATTTTTTTTATTTAAACTTTCCGGGGTGTCGGCCATCTTGGTTTTCTGCGCGCGCTCTTCTCGCGGCTGTCGTTTTAATTTTGCACCCGTTTTGAATTTCAAATTGATAAATCTGTCTCTCTATGGTACTCATGGGGCGTTGGTTATCTCTCTTGCATTCACAGGATGGATGTTTAATTTTAAAAAATCTCTGGCGGTCTTGGATTTGAACCCTCTACGTTCGCATCCACATTGGGCTTACATAGACCTATCCCGCTACACCACGGAGCGCTACGGCATTTAAAGGGTTTGAACAGAACGCCATTTCACTGTTCTGACTCCATATTTTAAACTAAATATTCCTTGAAAATTTTAAATTATAACAATGGAATTACATCGTGTGAATTATTAAAAGGTTGAAAAGAATTTAAAAAAACTGATTCCATAAGTGGTTTTGCTGGAATTAATTATGTTATTTTTATCAATCGGCAAACATGTCGTTGCCTGTCGTATCGCGGACAAGAGATTTGGTCTGCAACTGCTGGATCCTCTATAAAATTCAAACAAACTTTTTTCTCGATGACTTGCTGGTCTATGTGTTTGTTTAAATTTATTCTCAAAGTTCATTATAATATCAATTTAAACTTTGTCTGAAGAAATTACAATTAGGCGTATATTGTTATCATTTGTCCCGGTATTACAAACCGTCAGTGAAAGTTTGCCCTCCGGCTTCTGTGCTGCAATTCGTCACGGAGAACGCAGGCATAGACAAAATTCAGCCCCATAGGTTTATCATACAAATCTTGTATGACGTAATGCTTCTCCAGTTTTAAAAAGCGGCGGATAATAATTCATGGAAGTATTACGCAACAAACTTAAATAAAAATTCGTCGTTGGTATTCATATAGGTAAAAAAGCCAGGTTGCGTTGCTCTCAGCTACCGTGTTTCGGCTACTTTTCAAGGAGTCCGCAGATATCCGAGTCTTGTCGTATAAGAATGGTTGTCTTCTTAACCCTATTGCACAATTTTTGCAGTGCTAGATTTCCACCAATCAGAAAACTTGCTTGTGACGTAATGTTCTAAAATTAAAATTTGTCCGCTACCTCCGGATGTATATATAGAGGCTTAATAGTTCTAGCAGATCATTACTTCGAGGTAGCTCAAAAAATAAACATGTCTCACTCCAAAGTGTATAACCTTCCACAGCTTTTTGGGAACAAAATTAAACCAACCAACGAACGGTTCGGATTGTGGCTATTGGTAGAAAACCTGGACAATCTAATTACTGATGTAGCGGACATTATCTACACGGACGGCGGGACATTTCTCCGTAGCAAAAATTTAAATCAGCCTACAGCGATTACGGAACCGTTTTGTGACAACATTATGGTAGTTAAAATATGTGACCAAGCAGACTGCGAAGAGAGTTTAGGGAAGAGGCGTTCCATACTTCTAAAGAAGGAGATGTGCAGTGCATATAACAACTATTTACGTGGTAAATTCTCCAAGTTCGTTTCTGCTAGACATAGTGTCAAAGCAAAACTACCATTTTTCCTTAATGGGGTAGCAACGCAAAGACACAAAAAATTTCTGATCAAATCGGAAGGGAAGGAATGGAAAAAATCGCAAGGAAATATGAAAATCCAGTTGCTATCCCGTACAAAGTAGAGCTGGCGGATGTTAAAGTGGGAACTCTGTTGGATGAACTACCTGGAATACTGAAACAGCTCCAAGTTGACGACTTCTACCTTATGGATTTGGATATAACACAAGACTTTGCTGGCATTTTTAACAAGATGGATATGTGCGACTACTTAATGACTAATCACAACTTTTGCTTCCAAGGAGAGTACCAGGAAAATTGCAATGTGATTGTAGACAACGATAAAACAGTAGGGATTGACTGTCTAACATGGATGAACTCGAATTGCAGAATTAAGATATATAACAAATTTATTTGCCAAATTACAAGTCCAGGTGTTAACAAGACAATCGGAAACCATATTATTGACTTTATCAAATGTCCAGATGCACGATTAAAAGAAACATTTACGTATTCGTTGGCTAGAGAGCACGGAATTACAAGATTGGAAGCAACAATATACAATTACAAGATAGGTAATGTATTCGACCCTCTGGAGGACTGTTTAAGTGTCTTGTACAGTAACAAGCAGTATTTACAAGATGCACCGTTTTATTCTGTGCCAATCGCTTCTATGTTGACCAAGTTAACAGATAGTGTACAAAAAAGCTGTTGTGTTGTGTTTAACAATGTTTTACAATATGTGTTCTGGGGCAATACAAATACAAGAAAGTTGACCGGAATGCAAATCACACTGCCAGATAAACAAGTACAGCGCGAGAAAATGATAAACTACGTCCTTTCCACCTGCAGTTTTAACTATTTACCAGTTAATTATTTCGAAATTGTAGACAGCGACGCACACGAGGATAACATAAACATAATACAAAAGTGCTATATTAAGGCTGGAGAAACATTCTTTTCCAAATCAACAACACTGTTCTCTACGATAGCACCGAATGTAAATATTACTGCCTTAGGATTGGTTGATACGAGTAACGTCATTCCGCAGGTCTTAAGAAAAAGAACTAACATAAAAAGCAGGCTTACTCCATATCCACTTAAAGAAATAACTCCACTATCGGCTGTCCATGTATTAAGTGCAAGAAAGCGAAAATTGGAGTTGGAAGAAATAGAAATAAAAAAAAAGAAAACTAGATTATTTAGCGGAAACAAACTCGATAAAAGAAGAATACAAAAATTTGTTGTCAAAAGAACAGAAAGTAAAAGAAACGGAGGATAGACTATGTAGTTACTTTAATCAAAACCCTTGGAGCAATCTCGATACAACTGGGCTATACAAGATTTCCGCATTTATGGCAAATAGTAGGGGAAAACTTCCGACGGTTGGTCTTCTAGCAGAAAAAGATGGAAGCAAAAATGTATACTTCTTAAAAGGGTGTTTTAAACGACATCTTATAGATATTTACGCCGATAACAAAGAGAAACTTAGAGAATAGGGATACATTTGTATTCCATTTAATGGATTATATATTGTATGTTTGCCAACAGAAAAACCGTTTATAAAATTTAAAACTAATGGAGTTTCTACGTTTAATGGTCAGTCATTCCCCAAAGTAGAGGAAGATGAATTTTACAGCGGAGAATGGCGAGATCGATCAACTAAAAGGCAGGTTTAAGATTACACAATGCCATCGTTTGGAGGAACTCCAGGAAGGAACAGAACTAGTTATAACTGGAATTAAACACATAAATTACAGAAACAAAAATCGTTATATTTTACAGTTCGAAAATGTACAACAGTTGTAGTCTAGAGATGGGCGCGTGATTGAGTTTTCGCTCACGTCACGCACGTTTCACGCTTGCTTTACACACTCACGTTCACACACTTTCACGCTCACGTTCACTCACGTTCACGGCGTGACACGCCACTCACGACGTGACACGCAGGTTTTATTTCAAAATTTAAATTCAGATAGAACAGAATGTTCAAATTTAAAACCAATGAAAAAAACCCTAAAGAGAACTAAAAATATCTTTTGCATGTAACATAATTTACGTGATATGTTGCAATCAGAATAGTTGAGATAAAAAGAAAAAATGAAAATTGACCACAATAACTTACAAGGGATAAATACTGTGGTTTCTCGCAAATACATTTCTTGCAGCTGTCTTCAAAGACATTACTTTTAATACCACAAGCTGTCATTGGAATTGACGTTTCTCTGATTGGTATGGGTACAGAAATTATATGTTGCTAGGCAACACCTTTATTCGTAGGTTTAATAGTTATTTCTGCATCTAGGACGAAAAATTGGCTTTTTATGGACGATGCCTGCAATTGCTGGCCGAGGCAAGAACAAAATAAATTGTATTTATTAAAAATGACGGTTTAATCTAAGTATCTTCCTGATATTTTGTATAGAGCCATAATTTCGCATTCTGGACAACTTTTCTTATTAATTTTTTGCTGTATCATGAACAAAAAGGGTAGTTTACCTGAAATGAAAATAGTTTTTGCTTAACTGTCAAGGCTGACTTGGAAAAACTGAAAGTTTTCTTAAAATTCTCTACAAACCGAGCAGGAATTATAATTCCTATAACATTTTTATGTAAAACTAAAAATAAAATAAAATGTTATTCCCTCTTGTAAACTCAAGCTGGGGTCATACTGTATATAGTTCTTATAAGTTTATTATAATAAATAAATTAATTAAAATATCTTTCGTTTTTCTAACTGCATTCCGATCGCTGCACTCGTTTTTCAACGTCCGGTAATCTAGGAGACAAATTGAGCTCGCTCGGGAACGAAGTTTCCGGGTACGAGATGTGGAGAGACAATATCCCGGGAAGAAATGTGGGGTACGAAATGTGGAGAACGAACTTTCCGCAAACCAAAACCGATTCACGAATGGTGTCTGATTTAGCGCCTTTATTCCCTCCACATAAATTACTCTCTCATAGAATACTTCGCTGTTTTTCAATTTGAATAAAATTTTGTGATCATGATTTCAGAAAAATTAAACAAAAGTGTCAATAAAATGTGTCAATCAAATTGTATTGCAGAAAAAACGGCGCTAAATGAGACACTATTCGTGAATCATCTTGTATTTCATTATTATCATCTATAGTTTTATTTGCATTTTCGTTAATTTGAATTTACTCTAGCATTTCCTTTACAGTCGAACGAATATCTTCTCTTTTATGTGCAGGTATGAACTTTAAGGATTTATAATTAGGCTCCAAAAATAAAGCCGCATAGTGTAACTTGTTTGGCACAATTCGTGATTTAATGACGTTTAAAAGTTGCTGCACCCTTCAGTTTTTTTATTCGTTACTAAATATTTAACGTGAAATTAACGTGAAACGTGAATCACGCCTTGCAAATTTTCACTCACGTTCACTCACGTTCACGTCACGATTTTCAAATATTAATCACGTTCACGACGTGACACGCCGTGACACGACGTGACACGACTGTTTTCACGTCACGCTCCCATCCCTAAGTTGTACGTATCTAATTACTGGTTCGAAAAGGAAATACATGATTTAGATTTAGACTTAAATTACAGAATAAAAATTAAATTGAATAGAATTAAGACTACCGTAAGTAAACATAAAGAAAGAGTTGTGTTCTGCGTGTAAATTGTACGAATTTTTGTAATTTTTCTTCTTGCAAAACAATAAAATGTTTTTTTACCGATTTTTTGTAATACCTACTTGTTAAATATTTCTTTAAGGACTGGTTACTACTGCGTAAGCAACCTCTTTACGGCCCGGCCGTAAAAAGTGTCCGTAAAGACCACGGCCTGCTAAATTGTATGCCGAACGTCAAAGTGACGTTTGTCACATAAATCCAGCAACAACCAAGCCTTCAACTCCACATAGAAGAAAGCGCAAAAGACTGCTATAACTCCTGAACATACGCTAAAATAACTTGCTCATTCACAATCTTAACGTCTTTAGGAATATCTTCATCATTTTCTACAGATGTCATAAGTTACGAGCTGGTTACAACTTAAAACTGCTTATAGCCATATACAAAATTGGAAATAAATGACATTTATAAACAACAGTTGCAGCGTTCTACGCACTCTCAATCATTCTAAAACGTCATTACACAAACCTAGCGTTTTGATGAAAATAAATTAGAAAAATATAGATATGACCGAATTGTATGTAGGTATTACAAAAACTATTGTACAATACACGTCCGTTAGGGCCTTTACTGCCTCGCCAGTATTATTCGACTCGCTCTTCGAGCTCGTCTCACAAATTCTCTGGCTCGGCAGTAAAAGCTATCCTAACGGACTTCTACTGTAAAATACTATATTGTTTCTCTCTACTAAAATTGAATTTCCCATCGTGATATAAAAAGTTAGACGACGTGGGAAGCCGAAGTCTGCAAGCCTACATGGACGACTTTGAAAAGTAGCCGAAACACGGTAGCTGAGAGCAACGCAACCCGGTTTCTTTACCTGATGATTTAAATTTTTGCTACGGAGAAGTGCCTCGCCGTCCATGTAGATAATGTCCACTACATCGGTAATTAGATTGTCCAGGTTTTCTACCAATAACCACAATCCGAACCGTTCGTTGGTTGGTTTAATTTTGTTCCCAAAAAGCTGTGGAAGGTTATACACTTTGGAGTAAGACATGTTTATTTTTTGAGCTACCTCGAAGTAATGATCTGCTAGAACTATTAAGCCTCTATATATACATCCGGAGGTAGCGGACAAATTTTAATTTTAGAACATTACGTCACAAGCAAGTTTTCTGATTGGTGGAAATCTAGCACTGCAAATATTGTGCAATAGGGTTAAGAAGACAACCATTCTTATACGACAAGACTTGGATATATTCGGACTCCTTGAAAAGTAGCCGAAACATGGTAGCTGAGAGCAACGCAACCCGGCTTTTTTACCTATATGAGATGATGTGGAACAGAACATTTTGCGGTTTAATTCGCGGAATTAGATCAATTTAATTAGGTCAATTAATTTAATCGGCTACGAATCAATTAAAAGTGGAGGGGATAGGTGTCCCTGTTCTACTAGCGTTTTAGCCACAAAACGGGATTTTTCAAGATATTTCAGTTGTTCCACAGTTTTTTACCACACTGTATGTGTATAACCTTCTGCTTGCATTCCAGCTTTTCAGAAATCTATTGATGACAATAGTTTTATTCCAATACATTTTAATTTGTTTTCAATAATATTATAGGCATAGGGTATGGTTGGGCAGACATTTGATAGGATGATGCGTTTAGCCGGTTTTATCATCGGTTGTATATTAATTTCAAAGTTTTCTATTTGGATTGTTTTGTTTTGTATTCTTTAGTAAATCGGTCGGCAATCTCTATACTTTTTAGATACTTACAAATTCGGTTATTTGATACCGGCGAAACAAATAAAATGTTTTTAGGTCCCGCAATGTCTCCTTTTTTTAAAACGTAATCTTTGATTTTCATACCATGGACGGAGTTTAAGATTATGGCCTGTTCTTTTGTGGGAAAGATATAAGTTTGTATCGAGGCTCCACTTGCAAAGGTCAACGTCTTCGCCGAGTCCATTGTAATGAACAAGGTATTATTTGGTTTGTTTACAACAAAAATCCTTGTAGTCAGAGATTCCTGTGATGATTGTGGTTAATTAAGGGTTGGAAAATAAAGGGAGGTACTCTACCTAGGGAATGTCAGTTTAACAGTCACTTGAGAAACACGTAGAAAATCAGGTCAAATGATTGGCACATGGTCACACTAACGTTCACTCATAATATTACTTTATTTTAACTTTTCGTGATTATATATTTTTTTACATTTACATACTAAAAAACTGTTTTATTGATGTAACAGAAAAATATGAGTGTTCAATGGAAAAATCATTTGGAGCAGGTCAAATTATTTCAATTAAAAACTACATTAAAGCCTGCTGCAAATGATTTTTTAATTGAATCAACTTTGCTATTATAGTTTATTAACTATTATAGAACGGCCTCAGTTTTTGTAGATTAATATGAGGTTATGTATGACCTTATCGTTTAAGTTGTTATTACATCTCTTCTGCAAAAGTTTGTACTAACTAGAACACTGGAGAAAATAATACTGTTTTAACAAGAGAGACCACTAAAAGATGATATTACACCCTACATTGAAATGCGCTCGTAGTTTAAGTGTACATAAGTTATTTATTTCCAACAAAAACGAAAAGTTACGAAATCGCGAAAGGGTATAAGCTAGCATATACTGTTCTGGCGTTGAAGCTGCTTTCACAAAAAGCTTTGACTCAGTGTATAACTACAGGTGTATCTATTTGCCATCGACTGAATTTGGTCTTGATGAATAAGTCTAAGTGTGAAAATAAAGTAACGGATAAATTTATTAACTCTGTTAATATTAATTTTTATGGAAATATCTTGAAGAGGTATAGCGATTTTAATTACAGGACATACACTACAACCACCTTTATGTTGCTACGTCTTTTTTTAAGTTATGAAGTCATCGACTTTTTTTAAATGACAACCTGTATTTGCTATTATTGATTTTGATAGTCTTTGTATGTTGTTTTCACTGATATAAAATTTTTAATAATAATAATAATAATAATTAGTGATGGGCTTATTCGAATGAAAAATAACCTATGTAACTCGGTTTTCGTTCCAAGTATTCGAATAAAAACTAACCTCATCGTGATACGTACTACGTGCCGTATCCCAGCGACCTGGGAGTGATCGAAATTCTGTAAATAATACGTCATTATTCATAACCATAAGCAAGGCAGATTGTACTGATTGACCCAAGTGAGGCTCGCGGCTGCTTGTTGATGTTATTAACACATTTGAGACTCCCAGTCGACGAGTTAAATTTATTGGGCCGTTCTAATTAAAGATAACGCTCTGCTGAGTATGAGATTTGCCGAAGCTGTGTTGGTATTAATTTATAACGACCTAAATTTTTGCTTCGAAACGCGGTTGCTTATGCCTAATAAGGGATAAACAGAAAGCGAAATAAGATTTTCCAACATCGTAACAGATTTATATTTAATTTTTAATAACGGAGCAGTCGATGCCCATCCGTCGTCATATGATATGAACGTGGGACAAGAAGTGGATTTCGATGTTTAAAATTTTAAGTGTGCGTCCTTAGAACCGCGGCAGGCTGAACGTAGATAAATTATGGATTCTAAAATATACCGGTATGATGTGCGAGCGAAAAGGGAAGGGTGGCTACTAGAGAATTTTAGGAACTAAAAATAGATTCAATATATACTTTGTATTCGCATATTTATAATTACTTTATGATTAGTATTGATATAGCTATTCTCAATGGTTTAAACTCCTTAGAAATCAAATAAAAATCATTTATACAATTATTATAATTAACGATTAACTGAGTTCCTCTGCTATCTGCAAGTTACGATGCCGATGCAGATGACGGTGAACCGCTAACCGGCAAACCGCCAACCGGCAAACCGGCGAAATCGAAACGAATCGAGAGCCAAAATTTATTCGAATGATTATTCAAATAATCATTCGGTTATTAATATCATTCGAATGCAAATAATTCGCTTATAAAAATTGTCCGGTTATGCCTATCACTAATAATAATATATGTCTTTATTTACAACAAACCCAGAAATTCACACAGTGTAACACAAAACTGCATGTTGTAAATGGGCGAAGTTTAATTTGGGGAGGAAGCTCCTCCACTGCTCTTACACCTAACCCATAAAAAGAAAAGAAGTTAACAAACAAAAAAAAACACTCAACAAACAATTGCGATCGTTAACACATTCACCAATTAGTATGAAGACCAGTAAGTAAAATATTAGCGAGTTCGAACATTTTTAAGCTGGTCTAGATCGTACTACAAGTCTGTCAATTCTGTAATAAACGTCGGATTTCCTTTTTAAACCTATGCGCATTTTCACACCTCAGATCCAAAGGAATTTCATTTAAAAGTTTATACAGGTTATATGTTAATGATCTCTCAAACAAAGCAGTTTTATATGCAGGAGGTGACATTACACATTTATTTCTGAGATTGAGATTATGCACATCCGTCCTGAACTCCACTTTTTATATAAATAAGATGGCTTTTCAGTCATTAATATTTTATAAAACAGACATATTGATTGATATCTGAATCTATTGATCATATTGAGCCAGTTGGTATCTTTTAATTTGTAGGTTACATGGTAGAATCTTCTGATACTGTGAATAAAACGTAAGTAGTATGAAGACACCACTAATTGGATTAAGTGTTCAATTAAATTAATCGAGGCTCGATTAAATTAATCGGTTGATTGACAGGTGCTCCAATTAAACCGCGGATTGATCTAATTAATTTCGCGGATTGATCTAATTAATCACATATGAAGTTTGATATGTAATTTACATATGTGCTACTGATTAAATTACGCGGCGGCCATTTTTAATTTGCTTCTGGAATTACACGGCGGCCATCTTGGTTTTCTGGCGCGAATATTTGAATTTAAATTTTTTTTTCAGATTTTTTTCCAAGTCCCAGTTTTTGAATTTAAATCTCCCGGGTGTCGGCCATCTTGGTTTTTGCGCGCGCACCTCTAGCGTATTTTCAAATTTGCTAATTTAGCGCCCATTTTTGAATTTGATTACTCGCCTCGTTGACATCTGGCTCTCTCGCTGTTGTACTCTCTCGCTCGAATTTATTTAATTTAAAAAAGCTGCTCGTCACGGCTGCTGGTCGGAATTGAACCGACGACTTTTGCATTTGTAGGCCGAGGTCTTAACCAACTGAGCTGGCGAAGCGCTCGAGGTTTTAAGGAATTAATAATAAAGTCACTCGCTTAGCAAGCATGTTATAATACATTTTAAATGTTATTTTCGATTGAAATTTAGTCGTCAGATCGTATCCTTTTGAAATATTATAGTTCTGTAATTTTTAAAAAATTAATTGGACGTAGTTGATGTTATACTAATAAAAGAAAATGTATTTAACAAATCAGTCACAGGCCGCTTGTTTACGAATCGTTTCCTGGAAAACATACTGCATCGTGTAACTGTATTCGCTAATTACCAAAGCGTTTTGGATTTAAAGGTTTGAACAGTGTACCACTTCGCTGTTCTGACATTACACTTCCGTATGGTTAATTTTACGGTTCTATGTGTAATTACAAAAGACATTATAGCCTCGATGCGAACTTTCTATTTTGTCATCCTCAAATGGGCTAACAGGTAAATTAATCGTTCGCAGAAAATTTGAAAAGCTAGAAATAATTACTTTATTTTTATAATCTGCTCCATCAGATCGGTCGCTATAGAAATAATTACTTTTATTTTATATAGCGAAATCATAATTACGCGACGGCTATTTTTAAATTTTAGCGCTAATATATGAGTGACAACAAATATTTGTCCGTTATTTTAATTTTAAAAAAAAAGCTTCCTGCGATGTCCCATGGCTGGAGTCGAACCAGCGATCACAGCAAAAAATTTCCATTAAACGATGCTAGTTGCAGTTTAAAAAGGACAGACCAGATCTAAAAGAACACGAGTTGATGTCGAGACTAGAGAGAGATCCGGCAACAATGTACCTATTCAGAAAATATAACCTTAAACTGAAAACAACCTAACCTAGCAGAAAAAGTGTCAGTTTGCATTAGGGAGTTTAGTTGCCGCAGAGGTACTGCCAACAAAATTACTAGATGGTCATAGCCTCACCTGACCCAAAAAGATCGTGAACGGCTTATAGTAGCGAGTATTGGAGAAGAAAATTTATAAAAATCGGCATCTTGTCACATTAAATTCTGCAAAAACGACAAAAAAACAATATTTTTATACAACTTTCATCGAAAAAATAGTAAAATTTTACGAAAATACGTCTGTGTTGACGACAAATGAAAATAAATTTGAATAAAAACACGCAAAAATTACGAAAAGACGTATGTGTTGGCGACAAATTAAAATAAATTTGAATAAAAACGCACAATTTCGTTGAAAATCTTTACAAAGCGACTTTATAGTACCGAAAAAATGATGTAAAAAAGTTTTAAGAGTTATTTCTAAGCATAATTTTGCAAATGTTTAACAAATAAACCGTAATTTTTTAAAGTACATCACACAATTATGAAATCGTAGTTCAATTTATATGAATTTTCGATACTTTGTATGTGAAAAAATAGCTTCAATTACTAATATTTGAATAAAATCATGCAATTTCCAAAGCATTTCGTTCAAAATTTTAGAAAATCGTCAGCATCTCCCATGAAAATTTATAAAAATCGGCATCTTGTCACATTAAATTGTGTAAAAACGACAAAAAACAATATTTTTTTACATCTTTTATTGAAAAATAGTAAAATTTTACGAAAATACGTCTGTGTTGACGACAAATGAAAATAAATTTGAATAGAAACACGCAAAAATTACGAAAAGACGTATGTGTTGACCCCCAAAGTAACAAAAATTTGAATAAAATCACGCAATCATACAGCATCTCACATAAATTTTCGCAAATATCGACATCATGTCACATAAATTATACAAAAACTGTCATCACGTCACTTGAAATTATACAAAATACGATATTTTTATTCAACACACGATGAAAATTGAACAAAAATCACGCAATCACACATCATATCACATAAATTTACACAAAAATCGACATCATGTCACATAAATTATACAAAAACTGACATCATATCACTTGAAATTATACAAAAAACGATATTTTATTCAACACACGATGAAAATTGAACAAAAATCACGCAATTACAAGCCATCCCACATAAATTTTCACAAAAAATCGACAACATGTTACATAAACTATGCATAATTTTGCAAATGTTTTACACTTTTTATAAAATGCATCGCTCAAAATTAAAAGAAATAGCAATTTCGTTGAAAAATTTGCAAATGTTTTACACTTTTCTATAAAATGTATCGCCCAAAATTAAAAGAAATCACAACTTTTTAAATTATATCACGCCATTATGAAATCGTAGATTGATTTTCACAAAAATCGACATCATGTTACATAAACTATGCATAATTTTGCAAATGTTTTACACTTTTTATAAAATGCATCGCTCAAAATTAAAAGAAATAGCAATTTCGTTGAAAAATTTGCAAATGTTTTACACTTTTTTATAAAATGTATCGCACAAAATTAAAAGAAATCACAATTTTCTAAATTATATCACGCTATTATGAAATCGTAGATTGATTTTTTGAAATTTTACACTTTGTAACTGTAAAATAACTGCAAATACTAATATTTTTTTAGCTTTAGACTTTGTAATTATTGCAGATTCGAGAAAAAAAAACAAAGCAGAGTAGAAATAAAAAACACAAACACTTTGTAATAAACAAATATATTGTTCTTATTTCGTATAATACTTAATAATATAAATATAAATGTACAGCAGAATGTCTTATTTCTAAAAATTCGCTAGCAATTTACAAAACTGTAGTTTGAGGTGCACGACATTTCAAATTAAAAAGACTGCAAGTAATAAAATCAGAATTTCATTGTGTAATTTTAAAGTTTAAGATGCACCCAATCTAGAATTCCCTTCGTTTTTGGTGTTGATGACATCTGCCTTAGAGGCGTTTTTCTAACGGCCCTTTTTTGGAGGCGTTTCCTTATCGGCGTTCTTCTGACTGAACCTTTTTGATGTGGACTTGGATGAGTAGCTGGTGTTTTTAATTTATATTCTAAATCGGACTCGCAGTTATCAGTTTCCATTTCGGTTTTTCCTGTAGTACCAGTCGGGGTTGGCTTCTTTTGCTGTTTAGGTTTAGCTAGCAGCACATTAGCAACGTTAAGGTCTTTGATGTAATCAGCAAACTGTAGGCGTCCGGGTGGATTAATAGTTTTTCGAGGCCGTAGAGTGTCGTGAATTAAATCGACTATGTTAGACGCCGGTAAAATTTCACCCTTTATAGTAACGGTACCCTTGTGATCCCAGCTCACATCGCTTGAGGTACTCAAAATGCGTAGGAAAACTTCAGCTTTTTTCTTAAAAGTTTTGGGAAGTGTAGATAAAATAACGGCATTTGATAGGCTGTCACTGGTTGTTTCAATAGGTATTTTGATTGGCTGCCGCGCCTGGTTTGTGAAATGAAGGAATCGTTGTAAAACCTGATTGTACTGGATCCATTTATCGTGATCAGTTAATTTGGACTTTAAAACTTTTTGCATTTCGTCATCAAGCTGTGATAATATATTTTTCTCCGCATCATCGCCAGACTTAAGACGTTGGACAAATTCCGGCGATACAATCAACATCTTCCGCTCTTTGTCCATTTTAGTCGAAAAGGAGCTCAGTCGTTTGTTCTGGTAGAGCCGTCGTGAATAAACTAGCTTAAAATCAAGACTTTCATAATAAATATATAAAAAATATGACAGGTACGGGAATCGAACCCGTATTCTCTCTCGAGATCAGAACTTGAATCTGACGCCTTAACCATTCGGCCAACCTGCCTCCCTATATAAACGAGCACTCTCTGCATAATTAAGAAAACGTATAGTTTAAAGAGTCTTCTATTTGCAATTTCATACAATATTTCGTATAAATTAAACCATGTACAAATTTCTAAATCAGGTTTTGATATAGATTTTCTCGAAAGACTTGACCCTCAGCTGCCGTTTTATTATTTGTCGTGATGCGTCATCGCTGAATTTACAAGTGCCATCCTGTCTGCGATGAGACGCACGCAGTGTTTCCATACCTTTTTATTTTAAAATTCTATAAAATCAGAGGTCCAAACTGCTGCCGCATCAGGTAACAGAGTACAATGGTTTAAAACGTGTTAGTGCGGCAGCAGTCGGGCCTCTGGTTTTATAGAATTTTAAAATAAAAAGGGGTGGAAACACTGCGTGCGTCACACAGCAGACAGGTTGGCCCTTGTAAAATTCATCGAAGGCGAATCACGACAAATAATAAAAGGGCAGCTGAGGGTCAAGTCTTTCGAGAAAATATATATCAAAACCTGATTTAGAAATTTGTACATGGTTTAATTTATACGAAATATTGTATGAAATTGCAAATAGAAGACTCTTTAAACTATACGTTTTCTTAATTATGCAGAGAGTGCTCGTTTATATAGGGAGGCAGGTTGGCCGAATGGTTAAGGCGTCAGATTCAAGTTCTGATCTCGAGAGAGAATACGGGTTCGATTCCCGTACCTGTCATATTTTTTATATATTTATTATGAAAGTCTTGATTTTAAGCTAGTTTATTCACGACGGCTCTACCAGAACAAACGACTGAGCTCCTTTTCGACTAAAATGGACAAAGAGCGGAAGATGTTGATTGTATCGCCGGAATTTGTCCAACGTCTTAAGTCTGGCGATGATGCGGAGAAAAATATATTATCACAGCTTGATGACGAAATGCAAAAAGTTTTAAAGTCCAAATTAACTGATCACGATAAATGGATCCAGTACAATCAGGTTTTACAACGATTCCTTCATTTCACAAACCAGGCGCGGCAGCCAATCAAAATACCTATTGAAACAACCAGTGACAGCCTATCAAATGCCGTTATTTTATCTACACTTCCCAAAACTTTTAAGAAAAAAGCTGAAGTTTTCCTACGCATTTTGAGTACCTCAAGCGATGTGAGCTGGGATCACAAGAGTACCGTTACTATAAAGGGTGAAATTTTACCGGCGTCTAACATAGTCGATTTAATTCACGACACTCTACGGCCTCGAAAAACTATTAATCCACCCGGACGCCTACAGTTTGCTGATTACATCAAAGACCTTAACGTTGCTAATGTGCTGCTAGCTAAACCTAAACAGCAAAAGAAGCCAACCCCGACTGGTACTACAGGAAAAACCGAAATGGAAACTGATAACTGCGAGTCCGATTTAGAATATAAATTAAAAACACCAGCTACTCATCCAAGTCCACATCAAAAAGGTTCAGTCAGAAGAACGCCGATAAGGAAACGCCTCCAAAAAAGGGCCGTTAGAAAAACGCCTCTAAGGCAGATGTCATCAACACCAAAAACGAAGGGAATTCTAGATTGGGTGCATCTTAAACTTTAAAATTACACAATGAAATTCTGATTTTATTACTTGCAGTCTTTTTAATTTGAAATGTCGTGCACCTCAAACTACAGTTTTGTAAATTGCTAGCGAATTTTTTGAAATAAGACATTCTGCTGTACATTTATATTTATATTATTAAGTATTATACGAAATAAGAACAATATATTTGTTTATTACAAAGTGTTTGTGTTTTTTATTTCTACTCTGCTTTGTTTTTTTTCTCGAATCTGCAATAATTACAAAGTCTAAAGCTAAAATATTAGTATTTGCAGTTATTTTACAGTTACAAAGTGTAAAATTTCAAAAAATCAATCTACGATTTCATAATAGCGTGATATAATTTAGAAAATTGTGATTTCTTTTAATTTTGTGCGATACATTTTATAAAAAAGTGTAAAACATTTGCAAATTTTTCAACGAAATTGCTATTTCTTTTAATTTTGAGCGATGCATTTTATAAAAAGTGTAAAACATTTGCAAAATTATGCATAGTTTATGTAACATGATGTCGATTTTTGTGAAAATCAATCTACGATTTCATAATGGCGTGATATAATTTAAAAAGTTGTGATTTCTTTTAATTTTGGGCGATACATTTTATAGAAAAGTAAAACATTTGCAAATTTTTCAACGAAATTGCTATTTCTTTTAATTTTGAGCAATGCATTTTATAAAAAGTGTAAAACATTTGCAAAATTATGCATAGTTTATGTAACATGTTGTCGATTTTTTGTGAAAATTTATGTGGGATGGCTTGTAATTGCGTGATTTTTGTTCAATTTTCATCGTGTGTTGAATAAAATATCGTTTTTTGTATAATTTCAAGTGATATGATGTCAGTTTTTGTATAATTTATGTGACATGATGTCGATTTTTGTGTAAATTTATGTGATATGATGTGTGATTGCGTGATTTTTGTTCAATTTTCATCGTGTTTTGAATAAAAATATCGTATTTTGTATAATTTCAAGTGACGTGATGACAGTTTTTGTATAATTTATGTGACATGATGTCGATATTTGCGAAAATTTATGTGAGATGCTGTATGATTGCGTGATTTTATTCAAATTTTTGTTACTTTGGGGGTCAACACATACGTCTTTTCGTAATTTTTGCGTGTTTCTATTCAAATTTATTTTCATTTGTCGTCAACACAGACGTATTTTCGTAAAATTTTACTATTTTTCAATAAAAGTTGTAAAAAAAATATTGTTTTTTGTCGTTTTTCAACAATTTAATGTGACAAGATGCCGATTTTTATAAATTTTCATGGGAGATGCTGACGATTTTCTAAAATTTTGAACGAAATGCTTTGGAAATTGCATGATTTTATTCAAATATTAGTAATTGAAGCTATTTTTTCACATACAAAGTATCGAAAATTCATATAAATTGAACTACGATTTCATAATTGTGTGATGTACTTTAAAAAATTACGGTTTATTTGTTAAACATTTGCAAAATTATGCTTAGAAATAACTCTTAAAACTTTTTTACATCATTTTTTCGGTACTATAAAGTCGCTTTGTAAAGATTTTCAACGAAATTGTGCGTTTTTATTCAAATTTATTTTAATTTGTCGCCAACACATACGTCTTTTCGTAATTTTTGCGTGTTTTTATTCAAATTTATTTTCATTTGTCGTCAACACAGACGTATTTTCGTAAAATTTTACTATTTTTTCGATGAAAGTTGTATAAAAATATTGTTTTTTTGTCGTTTTTGCAGAATTTAATGTGACAAGATGCCGATTTTTATAAATTTTCTTCTCCAATATTTGCTACTATAAGCCGTTCACGATCTTTTTGGGTCAGGTGAGGCTATGACCATCTAGTAATTTTGTTGGCAGTACCTCTGCGGCAACTAAACTCCCTAATGCAAACTGACACTTTTTCTGCTAGGTTAGGTTGTTTTCAGTTTAAGGTTATATTTTCTGAATAGGTACATTGTTGCCGGATCTCTCTCTAGTCTCGACATCAACTCGTGTTCTTTTAGATCTGGTCTGTCCTTTTTAAACTGCAACTAGCATCGTTTAATGGAAATTTTTTGCTGTGATCGCTGGTTCGACTCCAGCCATGGGACATCGCAGGAAGCTTTTTTTTTTAAATTAAAATAACGGACAAATATTTGTTGTCACTCATATATTAGCGCTAAAATTTAAAAATAGCCGTCGCGTAATTATGATTTCGCTATATAAAATAAAAGTAATTATTTCTATAGCGACCGATCTGATGGAGCAGATTATAAAAATAAAGTAATTATTTCTAGCTTTTCAAATTTTCTGCGAACGATTAATTTACCTGTTAGCCCATTTGAGGATGACAAAATAGAAAGTTCGCATCGAGGCTATAATGTCTTTTGTAATTACACATAGAACCGTAAAATTAACCATACGGAAGTGTAATGTCAGAACAGCGAAGTGGTACACTGTTCAAACCTTTAAATCCAAAACGCTTTGGTAATTAGCGAATACAGTTACACGATGCAGTATGTTTTCCAGGAAACGATTCGTAAACAAGCGGCCTGTGACTGATTTGTTAAATACATTTTCTTTTATTAGTATAACATCAACTACGTCCAATTAATTTTTTAAAAATTACAGAACTATAATATTTCAAAAGGATACGATCTGACGACTAAATTTCAATCGAAAATAACATTTAAAATGTATTATAACATGCTTGCTAAGCGAGTGACTTTATTATTAATTCCTTAAAACCTCGAGCGCTTCGCCAGCTCAGTTGGTTAAGACCTCGGCCTACAAATGCAAAAGTCGTCGGTTCAATTCCGACCAGCAGCCGTGACGAGCAGCTTTTTTAAATTAAATAAATTCGAGCGAGAGAGTACAACAGCGAGAGAGCCAGATGTCAACGAGGCGAGTAATCAAATTCAAAAATGGGCGCTAAATTAGCAAATTTGAAAATACGCTAGAGGTGCGCGCGCAAAAACCAAGATGGCCGACACCCGGGAGATTTAAATTCAAAAACTGGGACTTGGAAAAAAATCTGAAAAAAAAATTTAAATTCAAATATTCGCGCCAGAAAACCAAGATGGCCGCCGTGTAATTCCAGAAGCAAATTAAAAATGGCCGCCGCGTAATTTAATCAGTAGCACATATGTAAATTACATATCAAACTTCATATGTGATTAATTAGATCAATCCACGAAATTAATTAGATCAATCCGCGGTTTAATTGGAGCACCTGTCAATCAACCGATTAATTTAATCGAGCCTCGATTAATTTAATTGAACACTTAATCCAATTAGTGGTGTCTTCATACTACTAACGTAAGCATGAGTTTTGCACTTTTTGAATTTTATATTTGTAAGCATTGTCTAGACAAGGAGTAAATAATTGGCAGGCAAAATTAAAATGCGATAGTACAAGTGAATCGCAAAGAATAGTTTTTAAGTTTTTCGGGAAAATGGAGCGGTAAGGATATAGTGGTTTTAGATTACTAGAGGAATTTTTTATGCAGTTATTTAAATGAATCGGAACGTGTTATCCAAAACAATTCCCAGATTTCTGCTTACTACAGGTACAGCAGTACCCTTTATTATCAACCTGGTTGCCACCCCGTCACAGACAGGACGACTACCGAAAAGAATAATTGCGTATTTCAACGGATTCAGTGTCGGACAGTGACTCGCCGATGTATTGACTAACGATTTTAAATCATCACTAATCTTTCCTAAAGAGTTGTCGACTTCGGAAGGAGAAAAACTAAAGCACATTCTTTGAGTTTTATTATCTAGATAACTGCTAAACAACTGAATAGAATTTCTTTCAAGACCTATACAATTTAATACTGAAATTAGTATGTCATGGCTTTTGAATAATCTAGCAATATCAGAACTGTAACCTGTCCTTTATCACTGGCTTGGAGAATATCATCTGTGACCTTCAATAAAGCAGTCGTACAACTGTGCAAGGGACGGAAACCAGACTGGTTCTCAGGCAAAATGTTATTTTTATCCAAAAAATCCCGCAATTGCCTACATAACACTTTTTCAAATATTTTAGAGATAGCAGGTAGTATGCTTATAGGATCCAGATGTTTGTTTGTATTCCGTAGATACAGCAATTTTCCGTAAAGGCAACACAACAGACTGCGTCCACTGATCCGGAAAGTGATTTTCTGAGATACAAGTATTTACAATATGTACTATAAATGTTATAATATACGGACAACATAGTTTTATCATAGTTATACCAATTCCATCACTTCCAGTCGCGGTAGAAGAAATTTCGTTTATATGCATTTTAAGATTAATTCAGCATCTATCAAGGCGAATTGAAATGAAGGAATATCATCAAATTTATAATGGTTGTTATAAAAATACAGAAGCTCAGGTGAAGGTCTGTTGGTAATTGGTATACAATTTATATAGTAATTGTTCAAAGCAGATGGATCACTCAACTCAGAAGGAGGTTCATGTTGGACCGGCAACGTGCTAACAAGACGAGACCCGGCTTTAGATTTGAATACGGCGTAAAGTGCAATCACTGTTATCAAATAAAATTGTGTGAAGTGCTTATCCCTAAATTGCCACTTTAGACGAACTATACTGTAAGTACAGTCTAAATCCTTAATTTCAAGAGTAATTCGAACGGGAATTCGACCGACTATTCAACACTATAACATATAAGCCAATCATATTGCAGACATTTGCTTTTTTCAACCAATAACAGCAGTATATCACTGAATATTGGGCAACATGCAAAATATTCACAAAACAATGTACGTACTCAAAAACTAAATAGCCTTGTTGCGAAATATCGCTTAGCAACGATGTTCTGTCCTTAGCGATATCGCTAGGTTACGTAAAACTAAACCCAACAAACTCTGTGAACAAAGTTTGGCTTGCGTTAAAAATTTTAAAATGTTGTGTTTTGGAAGTATTCCGCTGAATGTAATTGAGGATGAATATTAATTGTTGGATTATTTTTCAATAATGTTAATCGTTATGTATTAATATTGTTAAATAGTCGTCCCAAATACCACTGGAAGTGGATATATTTTTTAAAAATATTTTACCATTTCCATAGAAATTATTGTAAATTTGACTCAACAAAAACACACTTACATGTCCTTCGGCTCCTGACTTTTTTTATGTGATTTTGTTTCGTAAAATTTAAACCCAATAATTTACATGGAAACGGCAAAATATTTGTCAAAAATATATCCACTACTTGTGGTATTACCCTTGATTATTATACGCGCTATACACATCGATGAAGACGCGCTCGCCTTAATCTCGCACACCAGCTCCGCTGTGCTGACTGCATAGATAATCACGCAAATGTCTTTGTGTCTTTTATAGTTACTCCCACCATTTTGCGTTCCATAGCTCTTTGTGTGACAGCCATTTTTCTGACAACTGATTTGTTGAAGGCCCAGGTTTCTGTTCTGTACAATAGCACAGGAAGTATGCATTCGTTAAAGGTCTTGGCTTTTAGTTTTTGTGAAATATTCATCTTCATTCTGTAACCCAAATTTCCGTACGCCATCCATCCCAGTCTAACACGTCTATTTAGTTCAGCTTTTAAGTTATCTTTCCCCATCCTGATTTCCTGTCCAAGGTAAACATATTTTTCCAACTTCTTTATATCTGTGGTGTTAAGCGTTATTTGAGCGTTATCCTGAACGGGGTCTGGCCACAACGGCCACTGGACACAACGGCCACACGTAATTTTGCATGGCCATATCGGCCACACTGGACACAACGGCCAAAAACGATATGTGGACACAACGACCACCTTGGACGTATCGGCCACAAAGTTAGCTGGACACAACGGCCACTCTGGACACTTCGGCCACTGGACACAACGCCCACACAGAATATTTGTATGCCCACATCGGCCACAGTGGACACTTCGACCACTTATCAGACGTGGACACAACGGCCACACTGGACACAACGGCCACTGGACACCACGGCCACACATAATTTTTGTATGCCCATATCGGCTACACTGGACACGTTGCCCGCATAGCAGACCTGGACACATCGGCCACCGTGGACACAACGGCCACATAGCGGACGGGGATACATCGGCCACATATCAGAGGGAGATAAATGCAAGATTTTCCCGCTGACGTAGCTATACAAAATGAGCAAAGCCGTTCGTCGAACTCGTCTGGAGTTTGCTGTACTTTAGAAAATCTATAAAAACAGAAAACGGATGGGAGTGCTCAGTTGAAATAATTAAACACATTTAATTTTGATTCAAAACGACTTCACACACCACCAAAAGTGTATCATGTTACTTGATATGCATCGCTGCTGACGTCAAATAACGCAACCATCCGACGCGCTGTGTTTTAGTGTTGATCGAGGTATTTGCCAATGTTGCCTATTGTACCTCGAAAACTAAACACCCTGTATTGTTATGTGTTGATCGCATTCAGTATTAGTTACATGTAATTCTTAATAATATGTTTATCAAAACCTAGCTACTAGTTATCTATATAATTATTATTGCTTCATATTTCGTCATTTAATGCGTCATAGTCTCTAGGGTATAAAATAACATAAATCCATTAATTCCGAAATCATTAATAACGCGTGACCTGTGATCACCTAGTATTTTTGTTTATTTTGCGAATTTTAGAAGTAGTTAGTTCTTCCATAATGTAATCTGAAGTCATAATTATCTTCTTCTTCTTTTATATATAAAATTCAAAGTATGTGTATACAAATTCACACCGCAGGACAGATAACTTTAAAAAATTACAAACGGGCACTATGGGCGTGTGGGAGTGCATAGAGGTGGTCCCGGTCGCTAACTATTAACAAATATTATATCTTTGTGATATTAACCACACAAACTTTTGACAACTGTCATATTTTATTTGACTTTCTTCAAAAGTATGCATATTTTTATGAATTTAACTAAATTTTTGCAATTATTTACTTTAATCGAAGTTTCCAAATCGTAAAAGTATAAGTGATATAAAAATAGGTATTGTATGTATTTAGATTTCTTTAATATTTTCACCAATAAAGGGCCTACAGAGGCACCAACATTCGATTTTAACACCCCCATAGAGAGCGCCAGAGTGAAATTTTGGAATAAATAAACTGCAGTTTTTCATGTACGAGTATTCCTTGCATTGCCAGCGTTCTACAATTGTCATATTCGTAAAATTTTACGATTTTAATCTATAATGCAGGTGACAGTTCGATTTAACGAATTTAACAGAGTAATAATTGTGTGAAAAATGGAAATTTCGAATCGTGATTTTCGAGTGACGATCTTTTATGATTTTCGATACGGTTTAACACCGCAGCAATATGTGGAAAAATTTAGTTCGTTATTTGGGGATGAAGCACCATCCAAAACTACGGTTTACAAATGGTTCGCAGAATTCAAGCGTTGCTTCTTTTTTACTCCACTCCAGCAATGGACCGAACACCTCATTTATAATTTCCGTTCCGGATCCTTTCTTTTTGGTCTCGCTGATAACCATTATATCTATATTCGCCTTCCTAAATTCTTCTATCACCTCAATGTTCTTGGTTCTCCATCCTTGTATGTTCCATGTTCCACATATGATTTGCCTATTTTCTTTCTTCCGTTTAGTGGTGTCTTGGTTGAGATTTAAGACTGGATTTCCTAAACTATTAGCAGAACTGTCCCCCGCGTATCCGATGGGGCTCCCTCCATTGTTGGAGGTGTGGATTACCACCCGGGGATTTTTATTATTTATTTTTATCCTGCTTATCGTTATTTTGCCCTTTATTTTTTACATGTGTCAGGGTGCTAAATCCTGGCACCATAACCCCCTTAGGAGGACCTTTGTTTTCAGCCGCCCAATTTGAGACAGACGCTGTTGACTGCCGCCCACTTTGGGTCAGACGCCGTCGATGTGCCTGTTGGTCCGCGGGAGGTATTTTATTTTCCTCCTACCTCCCATATCTGGGAGGCATTCCCCTATCCGCCACCCGGGGACGCTCCCTCTAGGAGTTACACGCTCTCCCGAGAGAGCATTTTTTTCAGAAGCCCAATTTTTAAATCTGAGTGGTGGATACGAAAGAAGACTGAAAATGGAGTGCAAACACTTTCTATCGGATACTCTAACTTCAAAAAGGCGGCCGCTATAAATCTTTCAAAATTTTGATTTTAACGCCTCATAAGTCAAAAATGAGTTATATGATCAGGTTTCACAACTTCTTTAAAAGTCCTTTCTCGGTACTATACCATGAAGGATATCTAATTTCGAAAATCTAAAAACGGTCCCAATGGCGCTTTTTAAAAATGTTTGAATTTTTTTTAAAATATTACAAAAAAACTGCCCACACGATTTTGTTTAATTTTTTTACACTTATTACAGCTTGGTATTAGCTACATGTTTTTTTATGAACGCTATAATTTGAGGTTTTGAAAATCGGAAATTTAAGCTCCTATAGATCTTTTATTAGTCAAAGTATAAAAATAGTTTAAATATAAAAGTTCTTCAGTAAACATCTCTGCATTGTTCTAAATTTAAATCACTTATACAAGGTGTTTGGTTTACACAGTAGAATAGCAAATTTTCTTATTTTAACTCAAACATCCTGTATATTATTATCTTTTTGTATGCACAATTTAATTCCCTATATAATGGTATAGGGTATTCCTATATCTCGAATGCACGGCTGATTTGAAATTAGCGGATTTATCAATTTTTGCCTCTAAACATACATTCCATCCAAAGGCTGTCTGTAGCGCGTATGCATGTCTGTCTTCCGTACATATCAAATTCGTAGTGCTGTCTTTCTCGCTATTCGTTCAAGGGTTTCCAGTCTTGCGAGAATTTATATCGATACTGTTAAATACCAAAAAGAAATGTTAATGTTAACAAATTCTTAGTATCTTAAACTCTAGGGAGGTGCATACGGCCACTTATGTATATCTATGTCAGCGGGCAAACCTTGCATTTATCCCCCTCTGATATGTGGCCGATGTGTCCAGGTCTGCTATGTGGGCGACGTGTCCAGTGTGGCCGATATGGGCATACAAAAATTATGTGCGGCCGTTGTGGCCAGTGGCCGTTGTGTCCAGTGTGGCCGTTGTGTCCACGTCTGATAAGTGGCCGAAATGTCCACTGTGGCCGATATGGGCATACAAAAATTCTGTGTGGACGTTGTGTCCCGTGGCCGAAGTGTCCAATGTGGCCGTTGTGTCCACGTCTGAAATGTGGCCGTAGTGTCCAGAGTGGCCGTTGTGTCCAGCTAACCCTGTGGCCGATACGTCCAAGGTAGCCGTTGTGACCATATATCGTTTTTGGCCGTTGGGTCCAGTGTGGCCGATATGGCTATGCAAAATTTCGTGTGGCCGTTGTGTCTAGTAGCCGTCGTGGTCTAGACCCTCATAAACTTCGTTTGTCATAACTTTTGTTTTGCTTATATTTATTTCTAAGCCTGGTTCTCTAGAAACATCACTTAGTTCAGTCAACATTGTTTGTAGCTCTTCCGGGGATTCTGCAATTATAACGACGTCATCGGCGAAACGCAGATGATTAAGCATTATTCCAGAAATGTTTATTCCTTTCTTGCTCCAGTTGAGTTTTTTTAATATGTCCTATAAAGCTTTGGAGAAGTCCCCTGCCTTACACCTCGATGAATATTCACCTCTTCTGTGTCTTCATGTAACCGTACAGTTAACGTAGTGTTCCTATAGTTGTTTTTAATGAGAGCTGTGTATCTATGATCAATTCTTGCGTTGGCTAGATAATCTAGTATGGCCCAATTTTCGACGCTGTCAAAAGCCTTCTGATAATCGACGAAGGCTAGCCAGAGCGGTAACTGGTAGTCTGTAACTTTTTCAATCAGAATGCGAATTGCTTGTAAGTGGTTATTACAGCTAAAATTCTTTTGGAAACCGGCCTGTTCTTTAGGTTGGTAAAAGTCGAACTTATTGGTCAAACGATTTGTTATTATTCTTGTGAATAGCTTGTAAATGAGGATAGCAAGCTTATTGGCCTATAATATCTAAATTTTATGCGTCCACTTTTTTTGTATAGGAGAATGATTATTGCTTCATTCCAATCGTTTGGAATCTCTCTTGTATGAAGGCATAAATAGTCGCTGTCCCGAAATAGATGTTTTCTTCCGCATTTTATAGTTTCGACAAGTATTCCATCTGCTCCCGGTGCTTTCCCTCTTTCTATACTTCTTAGTGCTAGCTCTATTTCATCTTCAGTAATTTCAGGAATGTCCTCGGAGTTGACGTTAATTATGGTAGGTCTCTTTGTTTATATGTTTGGATTCGAATGCTTTGATTTATAGAGTTCTTCGTAAAATGTCATCCTTATTTGGAGAATTTTATTTTTATCAGTAATCTCCACACCATCTTTATTTTTTATTTTATATATTTCTCTTTTACAAGATTATAATAAAAAAAAAGGAAATAAAGACGACTGCACTAATTATCGAGGGATCACGGTCTTAAGCTCAATTGGTCGAATTTTTGGAAAGATCTTAAAAAATAGGTTAGAAAAAGACATGCAAGAACTAGAAGAGCAAAGTGGTTTTCGAGCAGGTAGATCGTGTGTCGATAACATTTTCAGCATAAGACAATTGACAGACAAACGACTAGCACATAATCTTGAAACCCATCTTGTATATATTGACTTATATAAAGCCTACGATAGCGTTCCACTCTCAAAGCTTTGGCAAGCAATGAAAAAGCAAAACATAAAACATACATACATACAAGCTGCAAAGTACCTTTATACACAGAATACCAGCTCTGTCAAGGTTGGGAAGGCGTTAACTTGCGAATTTGAGGTCAGCAAGGGGCTTCGACAAGGATGCTGCATAGCTCCCACACTATTTAAAATCTACTTGAATGAAGTTCTTAGAGAATGGCGAAGGAAGTGTGGAAATATGGGGATAAATATAAATAACGACATGCTTTTCTCCTTACTTTTTGCTGACGACCAAGTCAAATTCGCTGAAGATGAGGATGACGCCTCGTACATGCTAAGGAAGCTTGACGAGGAGTATAGGAAGTGGGGCCTACAAATCAACTTTAAGAAGACTGAATATATGGTTGTAGGAGGAATAGGTCGAGATTTGGTGATGGAGGATGGAACTGTAGTAAAGCATTGTCAAAGCTGTAAGTATTTAGGCGCTTTAATATAAAGTAAAGGTGGAAGCAACGACGAAATTAAACACAGGTTAGGGAAAGGGAAAGTAGCAATTCGGCAGTTACACCCGATAATATGGAGCAAGAGTACTAGCAAAAATGTTAAAATAAAACTATACAAAACAATAGTAGAAAGTATTGCGATTTATAGCGCAGAGGTGTGGGAAATAAATGAGAGAAACAGAAAGAAGTTAAAAGCGATGGAGATGGAATTCTGGAGACGTAGCTGTGGTTTGACGAAAATGGACCGAGTTAAAAATGAGGAAATTAGAAATAAAATGGGAGTTAATATAGATGTCATGGACACTATCGAAGGAAAAAGATTGAACTGGTACGGCCATATGAAAAGGATGGATGCGGAAAGATGGCCTTACAGGATATGGCACTGGAACCCTTCACAAAGAAGGAGAAGAGGAAGACCTAGAGTATCCTGGAACGATGGGATCAGACAGGCTATGGATAGTAGAGATTTACGGGAAGGCGATTGGCAAGACAGGCGTAGGTGGAAGCAAGGATGCGAGAAACGCCGGACGGTGTAATCCTACTCGCATTTATATATATATATATATATATATATATATATATACATATATAATTTCTTACGCAATACTTTTAAACCTTTGTTTTCTTCCAAAATATTTTCTACCACTGCTTTCTTATGTGTACGAATATCCTGTTTAGCCATTCTTCGAACTTTTTTATTTAATTCTGCGTAGTCCAGAAATTTAAATAATTTTATTCATGCAATGAACTACGTTGCTGAACATGCCAATCAATTCATCCACATCAGTGACCGAAGTATGGAATAAAGTAAGGAAAATAGCCGGAGTCAACACAATGCCGTAAATTCGTTGATACATGAAAACAAGGTTATATCATCCAATAAAGGGATAGCACAAACCTTTGCTAAGACCTACGAATAATATTCCAACAACATCAACTACAACATTGCTTTCATGGAACATAAACTTAAGGAGGAATTTAATAATCCACTTATCATAGGAGAAGAATATTCTGCTATAAATCTACCCATAACCAATGCAATATTTCTTAAGAAGTTACCAGAAACAGCGAAGGAACACCTTCTTAAAATCTATATTATTATATGGTTACAAAGAAAATTTCCCCAACGTTGGACCGAAGCAACAGTTATTCCGGTTTTGAAGCCCACTAAATCTAAGACTGACCCAGAATCATATAGGCCAATCTCGTTAACCTGCACCATGTGTAAAATCCTGCAGAAAATAATCAACAATAGACTAGTCTGGTTCTTAGAAACCTATAAATTTCTAGCGCAAAAACAAAGTGGCTTCAGGAAACATAGGTCTACGAATGATAACATCATAAACCTAGAAACGGATGTACAGGAAGCTTTTGTGAATAAGAAAAACTGCATTTCTATATTTTTTGACATAAAAAGAGCACATGACACCGCATGGCGCCATAAAATACTGAAAAAAGCTCCACTCATGACAAATTCAAGGGAACATGCTCGCATTCATTAACAATTTTTTAAGCATTAGAAATTTTCGAGTAAGAGTAAACGGATGTTATTCTCAGATGGCAGTTTAACAGAATGGAACGCCGCAAGGGTCTGTACTCAGTGTAACATTATTTCTTGCGGCAATTAATGACATCATAGAGATATCAAATTACCTGTCAAAAGTCAATTATATGCCGATCATATGATCTTATACATCGAAGGTAAAAACATACAAACTATGACGTCACTTTTACAAGAACATTTAAGCAGCTCGGAGGATTGGGCAACTATTACCGGTTTTCAATTTTCAACGCAAAAAAACTGAATGCATGATTTTTTCTAGAAACACTGAAGAAGTTCCTCCAATTTTAACTTTATTCGGAGAAAACTTAGAGTTTGTGGACAACATCAATTTTCTGGGAATGATATTTGACCGTCGACCAACTTGGGAATCTCATATTAAAAACCTGAAAATATCTTGCTAAAGGGGTTCAAATCCTATCACACAAAAGATGGGGAGTAGATTCAGTAACGCTCTTAAGTTTATATCGTTCCCTGATAAGATCCAAGATTGACTATAGATCCATAACCTACTCATCAGCGAAGAAATCTAACACTCAAATCGCTAGACTCTCTCCACAACACAGAATTACGTATAATACTGGGAGCATTTTGCACTAGCCCTGTCGAGAGCTTATATTGCGAATCGGGCGAACCGCCTCTAAACTATCGAAGGCAAATGCTAAGTCTTTCATATGCCTCGGCCATATCCTCCAATACAGACAACCCAACATACGTATTCTCAACCCAATATAGAAACCTATATGGAAGAGCAGGAACACCCCCATTGCATGAAAGAATAAACAGATACCTGACAGACCTGCAAGATTTTTTCCCTGCCACTCTGCCAATAACCATATCCTCTCCTCCTCTTTGGATAGTAAACATCTCCGAATGTAACTTGAACCTTACACGCTTCAAGAAAACAGACGCAAACCCTGAGATAATAGTTAACAACTTTCACGAAATCATGGCCAATGATCCTAACTATATGGCGTTAGACACTGACGCATCCAAAACGGAAGAAGGAATAGGATCAGCACATGCTATACCAGAATCAATCCTGATATATGCAAGGCAACCGAACCACCGAAAGTTTATCGTAATCACAGACTCCCTCAGCTCAGTACTAAGTCTGCAACATATTTACACAAAACATCCCGTTCTCCTTTTAATCAAGCAAGAACTACATATCATCCAGGCGTCCAACAAGCTCGTTAAATTTATATGAGTCCCTCCCATATTGGAATACCAGATAACGAAAAAGCGGACGAAGGTGCAAGAGAAGCAACTACGAATCCGGAAGCTAGAGCAATGACAAGAGCGACATCAGGAGATCTTAAAGAATTTTTCAAAGAAAAAGTAATTCGCGAGTGGCAAAATAGGTGGAACGAGTTAACTACTAACAAACTTTTCGAGGTGAAAGTGTCTATTAAGCCGTGGAAAAGTGTACCCGCCGAAACCAAATTTTGCTATCACGATTACGCATAGGTCATACGAAATTCTCACACTGTTATTTATTAAATCGTGAAGAAGAACCGAAGTGTGAAACTTGTCAAACAAAGTTATCCATGAAACATATTCTGGTGGACTGCCGAAGACTAACTCCAGTTAGACAGTCTTAGAACTTACCGCCGTTACTGTGTGAAATTTTGGGGCAGAACTGTAATTTAAAGAACTTAATAATGTATGTGTCTCAACTCGGTTTAGCTAATAAGAGTGTTCTTGATTGTTCCGGCGCTAATAACCTTAGTCTATATGTTAAATTTAAAAAAAACTCAGAAGAAACTTCGGTATTTGATTTCGTATTTATGTTAAAATACCGAAGCTCATTCCACATACGTTTTCTGTCTTTAGTATTTAACTTGTATGCAGGATAAGCTTTTTTCTCAGCACGAATTGCATTCGTAGCATAATTTCTTAAGGTCTTATAATAATTCCAGTCTGTTTGCTTTGCCTACTCCCTAAAAGACATCAGATAACTAATATTATCCGTTAACCACGGAACTGCGGGCTTAGAAATTTTCACATTTTTACAGGTGGATGTTTATTGAATAGTTCTACTATAATATTATTTAAGAGTAGTATTTTATCTTCCAAATTCCTGACGTAATACATATCTTTGAGGTCACTATGTTCCATATCAAGAATAAAATCTGGTTTATTAAACTTTTTGAAATCTCTCATTTCATGTATAAAAGGAGTAAAAGGTATTTTTTTAACTTTATGTGTGCACTCTACCATTTCATGGTCCGAAATGTCAGAACTGAGAACATTCACGTTATGTATTAGATCAGAATTAGTAACGATAATATGATCAATAAGAGTACTAGACGTCGCTGTTACCCTTGTAGGAGTAGAAACCAACTGCCCCAATTCAAATATCTTTAAAAATTTGTTGTAATTTATAGTTATACTGTATGTTTCAGCAAATCTATCTTGGTGTCACCTAATATAATGACATTTTCTGTTATTGGCAAACAATTAGCTATAGTATTTTCAAGTTTAGCTAAAAATAAATCTAATTCAGGTCGGCGACCTGTAAATTACACAAACTGCAAAAATTAAGGAATTTATTTTAATCGTTATACAGAGTTGCTCAATCCCAATTTCAGTTTTAAGTTTTTTAAACTACAAACATTTCTTTATATACATACCCACACCTCCGCCCCTGCTTGTACGATCTTGACGTATAAAACTACACCCCTCAATTGTAACAGCACTAATAGTAGTGCAATCTGTAAGCCACGTTTCAGAAACTGCCAATATATCGTAATCAATGCGATCCAATATTTCGGCAAGTTCAACGACTTTTGTCTGTAACGAACGAACATTTAAGTGTGCAATTTTTAGTTTACTGGTTCTCATGCGTTGGTTGTACCTAAAAACCTAAAACAAACTTGTGTAAATAAGAAAATAAATTCGGGACTGGGTAATATTCATAACTTCCTTTTACACGTAGGTAACCTCTGACTTTCAAAAACCGATCTGAAGTTTTTTAACAACATTATCTTCCTTGACGTATACAGATCCATCCCTTGTCCAAACTGATTTTTTTCCGTATCGAGCTTTTGCGTCTTGATATAACTTGTACCTACTTTTTGTCAAATCTTCCTCTACACAGATATTGGTGCCTTTTACTTTGGTGCGGTTAGATAGCACCGAGTGCCTGGTTTTGTAGGAAAGGAATTTTATGATAACGACACGTGACTTCTTGATACCTTCACCTCGCAGATTTCTTGTAAATTTTCCTAATCTGTGGCACCTATCTACCATGTCTTCTTTAATATTTAACTCCAACTTAGTATTAATTATCGTTAGAACTTTTTCAAGGAGGTTTTCATGGTCGGATTCAGTTACACCAAATACACGTAAACACGATCTTCTGGGCATTGTTCCAATTTGTCCACGCTTTCCTTAACTACCGTTAATTCACTAATTATGCCTGCATTTTCCTTTTGAATTTCTTCTAGCTTCTGTTCCACTTTTGCTAATTTTTCCGTAACAGCACCCAACACCGCAGATGAAACTGCATTGCAGATTTGGTCAACAAAACTTTTATCCTTTAACATCTCGGTCACTTTTTAACTCATAAGAACGGCGATTTCTTTTTTATCTTGGCGAGCCAAAGGCATTATGGAGACACTATTCACAAACTACTGCAGAATATCGAATCCAAAAAGTAACACCGGAGCCGCTATACACGCGCCAGTGCGCTTCGACCGCCACATGCGTATATGTTTTAATATGTTACACCTGAAAAAAATTGAGAAAAAATGGTTTTAAAGTTTAAATATTAAAAACCAATGAAATGAGTAAAATAAATCTAGTTACCCACTTTTGACGGAAAGTCATTGACGGAACGTTCGTTTTTATTGAAATAAAAAAAAAACAATTGAAAAATACTACTAGAAATTTATTATCAACTCCATTCACAGTTAATAATGACTTGACTCGTTTAATTGTACCATTTTTATTAATAAAATAGTTTGCTAAAGGTAAATTTTAATTTAGAAAAAGCAAAGGACGCTGATTTTGTTATGACATTTACAAATTGTTGAATTCTGACATGTAATTAATCTATTTTTATTTTATCCACCGGTAACTAGATTTAAAACCATTTTTCTCGATTTTTTTAAATGGAACTTTTTTTTTTTTAGTTTATTTATAGCTTTACAGTCTGTCACGCAGTGACATTCAGTAAATATTTTAACATAGAATATAAGACACGAAGAAAGTTTTCCAACGAAAAATTTCCTTAAATTAACACATTGAGATTTGAGGATAAGCAATTATGCAAATAGTCAATTAAACAAATAACAAATTCTTTGTCGCTACTTTAACTTTAACCTTATACAAAACGACTTGGGAGGTCCATCGGTTTGAATCTTTTAAGCCTAGGCTCTTCATCGTCAGAGTCGAGTAGACATTCCACTAGTGTGTTTGGATGGGCACTAAGCCTATCACGGTAGCGAACACTGCACTTTTGTATTTCCTCATTTACTGTTGAGATACCTAGGTCCTGTCGGATTACTTCATTCGGAACGAACCATGGGGCGTTTACTAAGCATCGCAGCACTTTTGATTGGAACCGTTTGATAATGTCTATATTTGATCTGCTTGCTGTTCCCCATAGTTGGATCCCGTAAGACCAAATAGGCCTAATAATCGCCTTGTATAATAATAATTTATTGTCCATAGACAACTGTGAATTGCGTCCTAGGAGCCAATACATTTTACGAAACTTTAAACCCAGCTGTTTCCTTTTAGTGAAGATATGTTTTTTCCATGTAAGGCGCCTATCTAGATGCAAATGTAGCAACTGTAGTTTCTGGTGAGGTAGGCATGTCTGCAGTGTAGAGTATATACAAAAGCGGGCCCAGTACACTTCCTTGAGGGACGCCAGCTTTGATTGGGAATAACGAGGTATGAGAGTCCCCGTACTTAACAAGAAAGTGTCTGTTGGTTAGGTAAGATTTGAGTATTGCATAATAGTCTGGTGGAAATAGCTTTTTGATTTTGAATAGCAAGCCGTCGTGCCAGACCTTGTCGAAGGCTTGCACGACATCTAGGAATACAGCAGAGCAGTACCTTTTATTTTGAAAGTCTTTTAATATTATATCCACAACTCTGTGTATTTGCTCGATTGTGGTGTGTTGTCGTAAATGGAACATACTAAAAATTTTATACCGTTCGAAACGGGATAAAAAGTACTATACCGAAATCAATAATAAAAATATAGGTTGTTATTTAAAGAACAGTCGGAGACGTCATATCATGAAAAACAAATTACATAAGAAACTGAAAATCAGCAGAAAATATTCCCTATGGACAAAATCGCTACACCCCTTTTTTCATAAAATTGAGTATCAACGAGGGCTCGAGTGGTGGCCGTGTCACAGTGCAGACGTGCTAGTGCGTTTATTGAGTGCATCGTCCTCTCTTGATATCAGTTGTCTTTTCGTGCACGCGGTCGCTATCAGCATCGCGTATCGATGAGTACAGAACTTTTTAGTTCAATTGCAAATAGGTAACCTAAAACTTAATCCTTATTTAATTAAATAATCACACCACCGGGACCTCTGAGTACAGGAGTCCTGCATTAAATTACGATACATATAACCCGACAAAAATCAACATGCAATCACCATTAGACACAACAACCACAAACAATAAATCCTTCTTATCAGCAGCAAAAACCAATACGGAAATGTTTCCCAAAAAAGAACAAGCTATAGTTATGCATACCGTAGACGGAATACTACAACACGAATACATAATGGCCATAGGTAACATAATCCAACCACAAAACATAAAATTCGCATCCAAGATGTCAAATAACCGAATGGGTACATACCTCTCAAGTAAAACATGTGTTGACTCCCTCCTCCTCGACTCCGTCCATCTTTACAGATGAGTGGTGATTATGGTTACTAGTGACATAACCATAATGCTCGTGGGATGTTAGTGTAGTAGATTCCCCTGCCTTTCTACACCGCAGTACTACAGCCGTACAACCGTTCTGGTCCCGCTTGGAGTAGTATCAATAGGCCATGCCAAGGTCATTCCTTTTCTGCCCTACTTTAGTACTGATGGATACTGCTGCCCTCCATCAGAATCATCATATCTGACTACCCTCTCCCAGTTTAGCCTGCAGGCCAATGCAGTTGCCCGGGGTGTGGCACTTGGAGCCATGGGAGAGGGCTGAGATCCCTGCAAGGACCAGTTACCGCAAATCATCTCGAAGGTTACGAGATGTGGCCATCTGTCGGCAAAAGGTGCTACCTTTACAGCGACCCCCATACACCCCATGTGTTGACTACTTATTAGATAATTTCACTAAAATAAAAATCAAAGATAAAGATATTGAAATACGAAGACTAATAACTCCAGCAAAACGCCTAGTAATTTCTAATGTGTGTCCTTCTATACCTCATGACATTATAAAAAAAATGCTAAATGATATAGGTTTTAAACTAGTATCCCCTATGTCTTTCCTTAGAGCCAGTAACCCTGATGAAAGATATTCCCACATAATGAGCTTTAGAAGGCAAGTCTACGTAGTGCCCGACGAATCAATTCAAATTCCCGACTCCATACTACTCACTTATGAAAATACAGTATACCGCGTATTCCTATCAACCGACACAGTATGTTATATATGTAAGCAGCAAGGGCATGTTGCTAACACATGCCCAAACCCCCAAATCCAACAAGAACCCTCTACTGACCTGCCCCAAACCACACTAAATGAAAAACCAGAAGATAATTCCAGGCTAAATAAGAGACCAGCCAATTCCACGCCAAGCTCGTCTAATATAGCACTAAATCAAGCAGAAGATAAAGCCGAAAGTTTTCCGAATTCAAGTGACCCTAAAGCCGACCAAAACAATAAAGAGTTCAAAAAACCTAAGGAAAAACAACATCCAACAGGAAAACAAAATAAAAAATTAAAGAAAGAAACTGAAACAATGAATCAAAGCCATTTGTTAGATGAACTACTGGAACCAATCAGAAAACCACTAAATGAACCCCATCAACAGTATATACTAAACTTCGAGCAATTCAAGAATTTTATGGAAAATAGTTTTGGCAATCCTGACCGAGCAAGTGTCGCAAAAACCTATACTAATAACTCGAAAGCATTAATATTCATGATAAAAGATCTATACTCACACCTCACTAATAGAAGTATAAAGAACAGATTCAGCAGAATAAACAGAAAATTACGAGAAGCTTACATGGAAGAAACTGCTGATGCAGCATCATTATCAAGCAAATCGTCATTAGACTCGGAAATGTTGTTTTAGCTAAATTATAATATAATGTCTATTTTACAGTGGAACATAAATGGGTATTACGCCCACCTTGAAAAATTAAAATTAATATTAAACCAAAATAAACCTTTAATTGTATGTCTTCAAGAAACAAATTTCCAGAATAATTTATCAGGAAATCTTAATGGTTATTCATGCTTTAATAAGAACAGAGTTGACGCCAACAGAGCTAGTGGAGGAATAGCGACATTCGTCAACAATTCAATACAAAGTCATGAAATACCTTTAAACACGTCATTAGAAGCAGTAGCCGTATCTGTACAACTACAAAAAAGAGTAAGCATTTGTAACATTTACCTGCCAAATAGTCAGATCTTAGACAGTATCGAACTATCCCAACTTGTAGCACAAATCCCGAAACCCTTTATTCTATTAGGGGATTTTAACAGTCACAATAAACTGTGGGGTTCAAATCATACTGACACCAGAGGGCGTATAGTACAACAACTAGCTGACGATATCGACCTAGTGATATTAAATAATAAAGATCCAACCCATTTTAACTCTGGAACTGGAAATTTCAGCAACATCGACCTTACATTTTGCACACCCCAAATGGCGCCATCAATCATCTGGGAGACCTTTTCATATTTGTTTGGAAGTGACCACTTTCCAATAAAACTTATTCTAACAGACTTCCACTTACCACTGATATCATCATCAAAATGGAAAATAAAAACCCCTGACTGGGAAAAATATTCCCAACATATCAACGAAAACTTAAAACACCTCCAAGTAAACACAAATATTGACGATACCGTGTCAGCCTTTACCCAGTTAATTATCGAGGCCGCAGAAGCAACAATTGGAAAATCCTCTCCAAATCCAATTAAACATAAAGTTCCCTAGTGGAACCCTAAATGTCAAGAGGCAATCAAAAACAGCAAATCAGAGTTTTATAAATACAGAAAACACAAAAACCAAGAAAACCTAATTAATTCAAAAAACTCCGAGCCAAGGCACGAAGAATACTCAAGCTCAGCAAAAGACAATCCTGGCAACAGTTTGTCTCCTCCATGTCCAGTTCCACTCCCACGTCAGAAATTTGGGACAAAATAAGACGAATGAAGGGAACAAACTACAAACCGACAATATCTGCGCTGAAAAGTGGAAACAACATCATTACAAGTCCTACCGAAATAGCGAACAACCTAGGTCTCACATTCCAAAGAAATTCCAGTAACGACAATTACAATAAAGACTTTCTAAAGTACAAGACAGATATTGAAAAGCACAGCATAATAAATAAACACTCCAACAGCGCAATAAACAACACTTTTAGTACACACAAACTAGAGTTCGCTCTAAATCATAGCAAAAATTCAAGTCCAGGACCAGATGAAATACCTTTTATCTTTTTGTAAAACTTACCAACAAATGGAAAATCTCACCTACTTGATATTTACAATAAAGTTTGGTCAAAAAATGTTTTTCCAAAGAAATGGCTTAAATCTCTTATAGTCCCGATAGCGAAACCAGGTAAAGATAGAACAAGCACAGATAACTACCGACCAATTGCCCTTACCTGTACCATGTGTAAAATAATGGAAAAATGGTAAATCGAAGACTGGTTTGGCATTTAGAGAAAAACAACCTACTTACTCATACTCAAAATGGTTTCCGGAAATTCAGATCAACGGGTGATTCCATAATTCTACTAGAAAGTGAAATAAATCAGGCTTTTGCTAACAAACAACACGTTATAGCTGTCTGCTTCGATATAGAAAAGGCCTATGATATGGTTTGGAAGTTCAAAATAATTCAGACATTAATAAGTTGGGGATTAGAAGGATCAATTGTCTCGTTCATAATTAACTTTCTCCAACAACGTAATTTCACAGTCAAATCAAATGGGGTATTATCTACTACATTTATTCAAGAAAATGGAATTCCCCAAGGATCCATTCTTAGCGTAACTTCTCTTTCTAGTCGCAATTAATGATGTAGTAAGCAATATCACTTCTCTTGTTAAAACAACTATATTCGCAGACGACCTAATTATTTATTGTCAAGGCAAAAATTTAACATCGATTGGAAATCTTCTACAAAAAACTATTGACAATCTACTGACATGGTCACGCACATCAGGCTTTAAATTTTCTACATCAAAAACTAAATGTATACATTTCCATCGGTATAACAGAATAAATAACAGTCCAATCTTACAACTCAATAACACCCCTATAAATTATGTCAATGAGATAAAGATTCTAGGAATAATCTTTGACAAAAAACTCTCCTGGGTAACACATATCAAAAACTTAAAGAATCAATGCATCAGAAGACTCAACATTATCAGAGCGATATCCAACACAAACTGGGGAGCTGACTCAGCCATCCTTCTTAATTTATACAAAGTCACAATAAGATCAAAAATTGATTATGGTTCCATTGCATATGCGTCATCAAAATGTTATATTCTCAAACTACTTGATCCAATCCAAAATACAGCAATAAGATTATCAAGAGGAGCTTTTCGAACTAACCCATCTGTCAGCATCTTGGCCGAGGCGGGAGAACCATCATTAGAATTACGAAGAAACCAACTATCATTATCTTATGCGGCAAAAATAAGCGCCCATCCAGAAAACCCGGTACATAACATGGTATTTTCAAATCGTTTTCTCACCTTGTTCCAATCCAAACCTAAGCTACCCTTACCCTTTTACCAAAGATTAAATAACCTAATAATTAACACAGACATGAATTTTAGTCAGGTTATGCAACAAAAATTGAGTGACACACCACCTTGGATCTTAAAGCAACCAATGTTGATTGAAACCCTCAAACAATTCAACAAAGACACAATAAATCACGAAATTATAAAAGCCCACTACTGAGAACTCCTTTCTAACTACCCTCAACACCATGAAATCTTTACTGATGCATCTAAGGCGGAGGAAGGAACTGGAGCCGCAATAGTAACACCATCGGGCCATTATACATACAGACTACATGAACATAGCAGTGTTTTTACGGGAGAAGCATGGGCGGTTCTCCAGGGACTTAAATACATAGATGACAGTAATTATCAAAAATTTTTAATTCTAACAGACTCTTTAAGTGTCATTTCTGCATTAAAAGAAGCTTCGCTATCACACTGCTACGTCCAAGAGATTTTAGAACGATACACAAATATTCATAGCTCTGGGCAATCCGTCGTCATTATGTGGATTCCGTTCCATATAGGAATACCTGGAAATGAATTAGCGGATAAATATGCAAAAGATGCAATATACTCTCGTCAATCAATAATAAATGATAAAATTCCACATCAAGATCTTAAAACTATATGCATATCCTACAATACAAAAAAATGGCAAGAATCTTGGGCTCATATAGAAAATAATAAATTGTGCGCAATAAAATATCAAGTGACTCCATGGCAAGATCAACACCGTTTGACCAGAAGAGAAAGAATCGCTTTGACTCGAATTAGAATCGGCCATACGAGGCTAACCCATGCTTATCTTCTCCAGAAGCAAGCCGCTCCGATGTGTGAAACATGCAACACCAGAATCACTGTTGCCCATAATATCACAGAATGCCTAAAATACTCAAAAGAGAGAACTGAATATCACATCCCCAACTCTATGGAAGAGGCTTTGAACAATAGCGAAAAATCGGAAACCAACCTGTTAAAATTTTTAACACACAGTGGCTTAATAAAACTCGTCTAATGTTATGTGCTAACAATATAGTGACAACGATACAGTAACATTAATACAGTGATGCTCCAACCAAAGTGTTAATAGCTATCCAAGCCACCACAACGCGCTAATGACCCAAGCTGTCGAAGCGCGATAATTAATAGAAGAAGAAGAAGAAGAAGAGGTTAATGAATTTATCCGTCACTTTATTTCCACACTGTATATAACTTTAAAGCTCGCTGTAAAGATTCAGTTATGGTATATAGACTCATGTTATTTTGGTTCTAGGTGGCCGATGTTGCTCTGCACCTGGGAAGTCAACAAAATCAAATATGCGATAAGTCGACTTATAACCTTATGCCTTTCTACCACAGTATTTATATGACACCACAAAGTTAAGAATACAAAAAAAACTGCTATGTAAAAACGCAATATCATATTACATAGTGAGCCACCTGATATTTCTTATGTTTTCTAGGCCTTTTTGTGCCACATAAATATTTATTAGGGGAATATATTTCTTGTAGTTGATTTTTTCAAACCTGATGGCAGGCAATTCTTCATAAATTTCAAATATAATCTGTATAATTACTAGAACCAGAAGTAAATACCAACTTGAAAACATGAAGTTAGTTATTAACTTGAACTACTGTAATGGACGAATGCAGGCTTTGACAGCCGTTGTCCATAATGATATTTTCTTTCTGGCTATGCCGTGGTCGTAGATTTGAACTTGGCATTTTACAGATAATGCTGTCAGCTTTCTAAAGACTGATGTTGTAGTCTCACGCTTGTGGTTATATACCGAGGAATTATTCCGGTTAGCTGTTCATGCAAATCTTGAGCGTGTATTTGACTTATTATTCTACTTACTTGCTCACGTAAAAGTTGTTTATCTTTTGTTTTGCAGAGCTACCTTCCATAATTTGCGAAGACGGTAACCGTCTACTCGATTGAAGTTGCCCCGATTTTTAAACATTTCTGTTGTCTAGGGATTTTCGAATAATATTAGGTTAGTATTCACAATCAAGGCCAAGAAAAAGAGGCATCTATTTTTTTTTAATTTCCGTAGTGAACCTTATTCGGGTTAGGTGTGCCAAGAAAACAGCATGATCAGCCAAATCGACGACCACGGCATTACCCGGAAAACTTCACTATTGTAACGAACGACTGAATTTTATTTTTTGCTTTTAAAGACGTCTTCATAACATTTTATACTATGCCATAACATTGGTGAAATCAGCAACTTTTATATTCAACAAATGAGTGGTACTTTTCTAGTTACTTTTAGCAGATCGAGAAGAAGAAGAAGCTACGATGATTGCATATCTATGAAACTTATCTTCTATATTTTTTATGTTTTGCCCTTTCTCACATCGCAATAAAGTTTCTACAAATCAACTTTAGCAGGAAGCTTTACCCGAATCAAAACGCTTCTTTGAAATGGCTACATATTTTCCATTGGATAACGATAACCAGTCAATTCTGACACACATATATGCAAATGGGCAGGGAAAAACTAAGAAAACCATTATTTTAAAGAGATTGTGTCACTTGTACTTTATGCCTAGATAACTACTGATTTTACAAAGTAGCGAAAATTTAAAGAACACATTTTCAAATCCACCCTAGCGTTCACTAAGTATTCTACTATAATTTAAATTTTATGTAACAGTTATTTTAGCATAAAAATTTACGTTTTCATATATGCACTGTTCACTTTTTACATTCGAACACTTCGCATTACATATATCTATATTATATCGAGATTTACCAACAAAATTCCTGTCCCGACGAAAGTAAATAAAGATTTAATATTTTGAATCGCAGAAATGCAGACCCGCCTCAAAGAACCTCCGCTTGCACCTGACTTAATTTCATTTACAAACGCATAAATCTGTCACGAATCCCTCTTGTGCTAAAGGCGCCCCTTGCGCTGGGATTTGCATGCGTTTCAAGGTGGGTTTACCTTGGCCTTTCTTTGAAATTCACTATCTATAGCTCCCCCAGTCTACCAATTTGATGTATCGGGGCGGTGAATTTTAAAACGGGTGATGCGAAGCGATACTTTGCTAAACAAAGAGAGATGCTAGTTATACTAGAAACGTCATTTTAGCAATTTTATAAATTACAAGACCTAAATTGTCCTGAATTGGAAATAAGCTAAAGTCAAAGGAAAAAGAATAATGTATCGTAGCTATTTAGGTCACAATTAGCCCAGGCATATTAGACAATTTATTTTCCTAAGTCCTCTAGGAGTATCCCTTAAAAGCCCCCGTCTCTGGAATGCCGGCGTCGTAGTTTTTTTAAGCAAGAAGCAGATAAAAAAATCGGGTGTTTATTAAAAACAATTACGATAAAGTACCATATTCCTTCATATTACAGAAAAATGTTATTGTAACAAAATGTTCAGAATGTAAAATAATAGCCCGCTGCTGCAATTTCAGAAATATTGGCTTACTTTGATGCAACCGTGTGTATGAGAAGGAGTAATTTTACAAATCCTAATAAACACGGTTTCATAATAGTATATTACGCAACAAGTTTAGAAAAGTGATGTTTTACTGAACAAGTATGGCTGGTTTGAGTACGAGCGTTAACGAGTACTTAAACGGCCATACGAGCCCAGTAAAACCACTTTTCTAAAGTGTTGCGTATACTATTTTATCGCATTTCATAAGAAATGTAAAATATTAAATTTTTACATAAAAGTGACACTAAATGTCAAAACATAACCAAGCTGAAGTGTATTGTTGGTGACACTGTAAGTCTACGTCAAATTCAAGGTTTGCAGGTTAAGTTTTGCGTCAATCTGTGTCAAACCTGACGCAAAACCTAACCTGCTAACCTCGAATTTGACAGTGCTACCAACAATACACTTCAGTACTGCCAAACGTAAAACGAATCGCCGTTGCTATGCAGAAAAGTGTTGCTAATGCTGAAAGGTACCACATTTCTAAACGATTTTGAATGTAGAAATGTAGTACAAATGAAATGCGATAAAAGTCATTTGATATTTCTCAATTCTTTATAAGGCCTCCATTTTAGTTTATAAACAACTTTTGTTACTGGTATTTTGTCGTGTTCAAAGTAGAAAAGATACTTAACCCGAACTAAAGATTTTTTAACTATTGCCAAGTCCTCCTTGATACGACCCCGGCAGCCCACAGCCGGGGATTTTTAAAGGGTTGATCCTAGAGTGCTAAGGAACATCTGTGCTAGGCTAAATATTCCTCAATTTTCCATTGCGTTTTAACGAGTAATTAAGATTAATGTATGGTACAATTCTTAATTATTTTTGCAGGTCAGCAAATACATAAATAATTAAGTCTTAATATAATAACTAACAAAGACATTCAAATAGAGTCAATCTTCAGCAAACTGCAATTTCAGCCTCTTATTATTTAAAAAAATTACCTGTTGTACATACGATCCGATCATCTTCATACTGCTTATTCATCAATTCCCTCCAACTTTAGCAGAAATATATCTCCATTTTTCTTGAGCCACCGACAGAATAAATCAAGCAATTTTTATACCGCTGTCTCCCCTTGCGGTCTTAAGGCGCCAGGAATGGAAATAATACATAACCCTAACTGCAGTTATGGAAAATTAGAGAGATTTATTGGGAGCCTTCTTACGGCGGTGCAACCAAGCAGAAACCCTCCGCAACGCCTCCCTTATCGCCGCCCCCAATGATTTTTGGTCAAAGTGCTCGTTAATCAAAATTAGCCCCAGATACGAATTGACCACACAAAAGAAATTTTCTCGGAACTTTGCAGGGCATTTCGCCCAGGAAATCCGCTGAATAATCTTTCCTGCTTGAAGCATATTTTGGCTTGAGCACTTCAATTGCAGCCCACCGTTGGTGCGTTATATTTAGTTCAAATTCGATTTTTTAAATTCCCACTTGCTGTTGCGAGCGGATGCTCGGGAGGATGCAGAGTGCAAATATGAACATTAACGCTTTTATTTTCGAAGAGCAGCTGCTTCATACACGCAAATATAAATAGATTTGAAAGGAAGCGGCTGATAAATAATACACTTTGGTGTTCAACGCCCAGAATAAAAATAGATGGAAGTAACTATAGTAATTATAAGCTTAAACCTACAATGGCATTCTGCAGTAATTAATGTGAGTGCATGAAAAATTACGAGTATTTAATTTTGTCTCTTCCCAAAAACACGTTTAATCCAGAAATTGTATTTATCCCTCTTATATAGATTACAATACGGCACAGACACGAGAATATAGTCGAAATAAAACCAATAGCAGCAATATCCAGTGCGTTGCTTGTGATGTCCGATATGGATCAAATTTTGAAGTTCAGAGATATACCAACGGAAAGTAAACGAAGCGTCAAGTAACCGGAAACAAAAAAAGTGGTGCCAAAAAGGCCAAAAAACGCTTCCACACAGCTAACACATCGCACTAATAAGGATGCTCAGAGCTGCACACTTCTAATTACACGACTGGCTTGTGGAAAAACTCATACCTCTCGCTGGCCTAAAACTAGTGGCTGCATCCGTAAATTTCGTGACGGTATAACAAGACAAAGAAGAAACACAGGTAACTAGTGCGGCTGCAAGAGAGGCATCACCTGATGAAAACCTATAGTAAAGAGCAACATGCAGCACACGACACTACAAAAGAGCTATTTCATCTAGTGAAACAAATATCAGTTAATTCCCTTCATGAACTACATGAACTATTCAAAGTGAGGCTGCTAATAAAATAACAGAAAGAAATAAACTACGAGAGCTCTAATGACTGTATTGCGGTAAACTTCATAATGATGAAATACATACAACCTATTGGAAAAAGAAATTACTCAAAATCCAGGAATATTGACAAGAGGGATTGCTAACGCAATAAAATGTTAAGAACACATAAATCTCCTGGTGTAGATAAGATACAAGAAGACCTGACAATAAATGGGCCTTTATTTTAACATGTGAGCAAACGGAAATAAAATCAAGCTTGGCTTTGAAATGTTTGTTTTATGAATAATATGTTGGTGAGACTGTAAGTCTATGTCAAATTCGAGGTTAGCAGGTTAGGTTTTGCGTCAATTTTGACACAGACTGACGCAATAGCTAACCTGCTCACCTTGAATTTGACATAGACTTACAGTCTCACCAACATATTATTCATAAAACGAATATTCCAATGTCAAGCTTGATTTTATTTTCGTTTGCTCACATGTTAGAATATATTGATATGGATATGTATTTGAATATAAATTTTGTTATAATTATATGTTATCAAAGTTGCTTTTCTCATATCAAGACCTATATGATTTTCATTAAACGTCCACTCGACTTTATCTTTACATACAAATAATAACGGTTATGTGCCCTTTCTATTTAAGCTAGCTCCACTAATGAAATTGGTGGCATGAACACTCTTATCCAAGTAAACTCATGCATTAACTTATAAATAAATTCTCTGTTCTATCTAATTTTGCCGGTAAGACAGATTTCGCGAGTGATAATTGTGAAATCTAATAGTGAAATTAGCTTCATTTATTATCCCAAATTAATATTGCTCTCCAGAAAGATTGAGATCAGGTTCTATAACTTATATAAATGTCTTGACCTTTGACAATCAACCTGCTGACCTGCTGCTCACTGGAAACCTCGAGACAGCTACGGCGTCTTCTTCAAGTCTGTTGAAGTCTTCCTAGCACCTACATAAAACTCCGTTTCCCACATGCAGACGAGCGTAAAAAAAATACAAGGAGTTCGTAGTATAATTTCAATTCGTTTTTATTATCATTCTTGGGTTTTAGAATACTATATTTAACTATTTTGTTTTATTGGGAGCGTCCACATCTGAGAAATAAACTCTTTTTGTACAACTTTGCTGAACGATCAATCATTTCACGTAGCTATTTCCATTTTTGCACAAAATTGAACACAACAGTGAACCCCAAGCAACAAATTTATTAAATATTAGTTTTTCTCATTCTGCTTATTGGCGTCGTGTCTAGTACTCCTAAAGTTCAATATAAAAAAATCTGTAAAAGGCTTTACCCACAACTTCCCTCGTCGACTTTGTGGCACTAAGTAATTTTAAAAATCAAATTAAGTTAGGAGTAAAAATATCTTCACGTTTCTAATAAATTAAATAAATTTTCAAATAAAAAAAACGTTACCGGTGGTCGAATTCGAAAGGCAGCCGGACCGCGTGTGCAGCCCCAACTTTTTGTGGGATATTGTGAGGGGTTGTGCAATTTCTGCATGCGCCACGAAGCACCGATCTTTCGAATACCTGCGTCGCAGCTATATTTAGTAAAGCGCTAATTTGTGCCTTCTTTTTATATCATAAAACAGTTATTCTGTATCTATTGGCTCCCATATTTCGTAAGAATAAAGCCTGCACTACGTACAAATTATTACTTGTATCTATTACTAATTTAAATGAAAAATAAACAAAATTTTATTATTTTAAGGTGCTCACCCTGTATTTGTCCGGTTTCATTCCAGGTATATATAATGTGTATGCAAAATATGGTCTTCCTCCGACAAATATTTTTTGAGTTATACCGCCAACCGACGGACAGACAGATAGACAGACAGACGAAATTGAGAAAACCTGTTTCTGAAGAAATCTCATCTCGGAAGGTGATTTTTTCGTCTGAAAGACGAAGGAAGTAAAAAAAACGCTTCCTAAATACTGGATGCTGAGAAGAATATTGCTCATTCATTGAACTACTGGAAGCACAAAGCTTCAATTCTCAAGAAAAGTTTAAACTTCGGAGATTATCTACAGTAGTTTATTCCCAGATACTGAACCACGCAATAGAAACAACCAATGTAATTTTCTTTAATAATTCCTATCTTTGTGCAAAAATACAACAGTTAGGTAGTTATCATTGTAACGTCTTTCATATGAAACGGGGTATGTTCTCGTATTTTGTCATATGATTTGAAACGTAGTTTATGCTACTTAGGCAATCTTCATATGTTGGTACTAATCTCTACACTAAGCAGCTTTTGTTTGGTTGTTATGAAAACATTTGTGAGGACGATACTTGCTTTACCCCTTTAGTTTGTGAATAACCGGTTTCATCTGGCTTTAGCTTCGTATAAAGCAAATGTTGCTGCTCCGAATTCGTTTGTATTGATTAAAATTTTCGATTCCACTATTTGGTTTGACAGGTGAAATAAACTGGAAATTAGATTAGGCTGCATGACATTTCTTGGTATGTGACCATCTAGATTATTTGCAGTTATATAATTGCTCGTTTAGTCTTTTAGTCCTATATTTGTTCTACTTAATTAAAAATTATCGTCATCCATTATAACATGGCTTTTGGTTTGCTGCTCGTCATACCTTGACGAGAGTCTAAGATTCGGTATTTGTGGGCTGTATTTTCGAGTTTGAACTGTGAGTTGTGGTTGATGGCGGGGTGGATTGATCGAGACCTTCGTATTGTGGTTTAGCTCTGTGGTTATAAAATCAGGTACATTTGGATATATTTCTTTATGCTATATTGCATTATAACTCCATCGTGCAACCATAGTTTGAATTAGAACTTTGTGCTCAATCCCCTCAGAAACTAATTTGTAAAATTGAAACTTTACATTGGAGAAAAGCTGTTGAAAGACCGTGAATTTCACAGTTCATTCAATTGGCAATTAATCATTTTGCTTTAAAATACGAGTAGTAAAATTAATTGTTCATATAATTTTACTTTTTGCATGCATAATTGTTGAACTTAAAGTAATTAAGTCGCATTTGAAGTAATTTTCACACTGGTAAAAAGTTATCTTTTTTAGGTTATTACATTGTATGTTTTATGTGCACACGTTTGCTTAAAATCTCATTTTGTTTGGTACGATCTTTGTTATACAGAGTTGTACTTAGAGCCCTAAAAATATAAATCATGGCATTGACTTCTGAACCGCCGAGTGCGTAGTTTATTGGCAACGAAACGTTTGACTACATTTTTCTTGTTTGCCAAGTATTTTACCTCTAATTGATATCGTAGTTGTGAAAGCATTCGACCGGTTTTTATTTTGTGTGCACCGTTATGGAACAAATTGGTGTGGTGATTTAGTGTGATCAAACTTATTCTTAGCGCCTTTATAATTTCAAACTTGTTCAACTCAAGAAATGCATTATCTGGATCATATCCACCCCCACCCTTGAGTCAGTCGAGCACCTTCTTTGTAAAATCATCACATTTGAAACCAGCAACATAGTTTAGCAATTTAATAACTTATGCTAACAGTTTTAAGCGGTGGCATTATGTTGACAAATAAATATAAGGTTCGTTACCTCAGTTTGTCAATTTGTGTTAAGAGCTTATAAGCTACCTGATTTAACGTTACTGCTTGTATTAGATAAAAAAAATATTCTTCGCAGAAACGTTTGAAGTGCTTTTTATGTGTTTTATAATATATAACTCGTCATGAAAGTAAATATGGAAACTAGTAAGTAATACCTACACTATTAATAGCTAAGTGTAAACAATCGTTGATAAGAAATTTGGACGAGGATTATGCAACAGAGCCATAATTTTGCAAGATATCTAAAAAATCTTCCTGTAGTTGCCTAGACAAAAAAGCGTTGCGATCATTTCTTCATAGATACTTCATTTAGTTTTTTGAATCCTGAATTCCGCGACGGTGCACCGTACAGACTTAAAAATAAGTTTGAAACACACATATAACTCGAATAACAGTTATTAGACTTGTCAACTGTCAACGATACGAACACTTCGGAAAGGGCGAGCAATAGGTTACAGGGAGACGGAACTAAGCCAGCCGAATGTCACTTTAGCGACTGTTTACTATCTCACATGTTCGCCATTGGTCATTGTGGGCTTCCCGTGACGTACAAATCCTGTATTTCGACGGGCATATCCGATGTGGCGCCAACTCTGTCTTGCCAAAATCTCTTTAATACACAGAGATTTCCCCAGGGCCGATCCAACGCGAGAAGCGTTTCAGACCTGGTATGGATTTTGCAAGAAATCTGTGTACATACCCGCTGTAGCTGTCCAATTAGGTGCCAAATGGAGGTCAATTATTCTTATATTTATAAGAAAATATTTGTAGATAAGTCATTTAAATTCGTTCTAGTGGTTTATTGCAGTTTGGTACATATACTGCACATTTTTTAATTTACTAGTTCTACACTACACATCATTCACCGAATCTAGCCAGTAACATCTACAGCCCAAGCTACAAATATCAGCTGCAACTAAATCATTAATTAGACTTGATAGAAGATTTGAATCAGAGGCGTGGCCTTTTCACTGTCGTCATAAACATAATAATCAACGTGTCATGTCTTTAATATGCATCTCTCCCTTTTGTCACGTGTTTTAGGAAGGGAATTTATTCTCAGATCAGAATTGCCAAGTTTCTTCAGCTAGACATGTCACAGCTTTTCAGTTTCAAGATTTGAAAAAAATAGTGTTAAATTTATTCTCCTTGACATAGAATTTCGGCTTAGCCCGCGTAGTATTTGTGAATGAACACCCAACATTCTCTGGATTAATGCATAGGCGGATCCAGAGACTTCCTGGGGGGGGGGGGGGTCAACTAATTTTTGTAGATTGAACAGTAAGGCTAAACTAATAGTTTAGTTAGGTAATGCCTACTATGGGATTGTACTAGGTAGATATTTAGAATAAAAGAGGTATGTATGTATTATCTGTAACCTCATTTACCTTGCGGTGTCGAGGCTGGTGCTTTATGCGCTGGCATCTGGCGGTACAATGATCAACTTGCCCCGGATTCGGGATACAGAGTTGGATCGCGCCTTTGGTGCTTGCGCAGCAACTATTGTATGAGGTGTGTGTATTGGTGATAAAAAATTAAAATTGATTTTTCATATTTGATTTTTTTTTTCGATTTCAACAAATAAAAGACAAGTTAAATTAACACTCTACTTAAAAAGATAATATTGAACCGCTATGTTAGCTATATACGTTATATAAAAATTAAAAAAAGTAAACTTTACACTATTTAAAAGAAGGAACAATAAACCTTTCTAGCTATGCTAAAGAAAAGTAAACTATATACAGGATCTGGCAACGATGGGGGGGTGGGGGTGGAGGGGGATTCGAAGATATTTCTAAAACTATGAGAGTTACATAAATATTGTGTATATAAAATTTGTAAGTACGAAGGTGGTGCATATTACTAAAAGTGTTTTGATTGTACACGTTAGCTCAAGAAAGTGCGGCGAATTAAACTTACTTTCTTTTAAATGGCATGCCATATATTGAGGTAACTTGAAAGTTCTGCATTGAAATACTAATAATTTTATATCAAATTGTATGGGTCTAATGTCAGTTGTTTTGGAGATATATATCAACGATTTTATGCAAAAAATGCTGAATTGAATTTCAACAGGCTGCTGTAAGAGAATTGAAATTGTAGAACGTTACCAAAAAGTATGCTTATCGTTAACTGCCTTTTCAGTGGAAAATGATGGTTCTGGTTATTACTAATATACATGGTACTGCACATTAACAAATTTAATAGTTTCAGTTTTTTTGTATGAATTTTTGAAAAGCGCTGTTAATGAGCTTCTTCTGATATGTTACTTCATACCTCTAAATTCAATTATTTTTCATTAAAAAAACCGATTTCAGCCACTTAACATGCTTCATTTCAAGAAAAATCGACATAAAATGCCTTGTTTTATATACGAATATACAAGCCAAGTATATCTATCCACATAACTAATATTAAAATGTACTTTAATTACTTTCACATGTAATTTTTTTCCGAGAAAGGAAATACGCACGTTTTTTTGGAGAACGTAAGGGTTCTTCAATATTTTTTTTCTTTAAATTAGAAAGACTCCCAAGAAGTCTATCAGTGCTGTCAAAATAATCTCGGATGTCGTTTGACAAACTTTCAATCTCCCCATTATTGGCGGGAATAGACGTTGATGCAGTTTCAGTTTCTGTGGAATTTGTTGAAAAATCATCTGCTTTCTCTGAATTCTGAATTTCTACCGTCTTATCCTGATTAACATGAAGGGCAGTGGTTTTTGGTTTTTGTATAGAGGTGTCTAATGTTTTTTGTTTTTTAGAAAAAATTAAATAAACCTAAGAGAATACATTTTCAATAACAATTTATAAAACCAGTTAGAAAATGCCCTATTTTGTGGAATGCTTGTGATCTCTGTATAAATGTCAATTACTTGAAAATTCAAATATGTACGTTTTCGCTTTCACGCGAAATGTTATAAAATAAGCATGGCTTTATATACGATTCCTTAACTCTAAAATTGAAATTTTGCAGGTTTTGGAAATTTTAAACTTTGACTAATTAGTTGTACAATTTAAAACAAACAATGAGAACATTATATTATTAGCAACATTTAAAAATACTCCGATAACTATGCACCAGGTGCAGTTCATTGTTTTGTCTAGTGCAGACTGGTAAACACTAGACAGGTCACAGAACCGGCATCGAAGAGAGACGAAAACCCCACCAACGCTGAGGGGTGAGGGCAAATTTGCGCCTATTGGAATTAACAAGAAATGAAAAACGTTGAAAAAGCATTCGGCAAGTCCAATTTACGAGCGGATGCTATAAGGGTGCATTTTGTTTATAATTAAAACAAATCAGTCAACTTTTTATCCGATTACATTTTTTAGAGAGGCCCAAGGGGGTGTTAAGTGACAGCATTGACACCCCCTTGGATTCGCCAGTAGCTTAATGTGCCTTGCACCTTGTGAACTCGAACAAGAAACCGCGCGATGGTCATGCTCTTTGGTGGCTCGTGTTGTTTGAGTACCCTGAGAACGAGGATACTTCGGCAGATTTGGCCTTGTTGCTGTTTTCTAAGGAAGAGGAATCTATATTGCATGAATACGCTCTTTGAGAAACTCGATCACAGAAGGTGAACCTGGAATCATTCGGTAAAAAATGAAATTGATTACGTAATCTAAAAAAAAAACAACCAAATATGCTAAAATGTTTTCGTCCTAAACAAATTCAATACAGGGAGCGACCATAGATTACTCATAGCAGAAATATTGATAAATACTAGACTATAGTGAAATAAAATGACGTAGAGGCCCCCAATTTCAAACAGGTGGCGCAATAAAACGGGAAGAACAAAAATATGAAGAGAAATTGAAAAATTAACTGAAACCTACTGAATCATTTGTTAGTGACCTAATCTGCGCTTACAGACCTGCGAAGTTAATAGGGGCGCAATCGAATCGTAACACTTTAACCAACCTAAACCTAAATGAACTTGTAGATACAATCAAGTCGAGTGCCAAAGCATGGCTAAACTACAGGAACAAAGAAGAAGAGCAGATCTAACAGCAGAATATCATAGAGTTCTGAATAAAGAAATCAAACGAACAAAAAAACCGAAATAAATTTGCGAGGATATAAGAACGTAGATGATACAGGATACTATTAAAAACAACTGCAATATGAAAGTGCTAAAATTAAAACTATCAACTGGAAAAGCGCATATAATAACAATGAAAAACCAACAAGAAACAATTGTGTTCGAGAAAAAAGAGACAATCAAGATAATTGCACATTTCTACAAAAAGTTATATAAATTGATTGCTCCAGTGTACCGCTTTCTTAAACGAAAGGTGGCACTGCCTAGGCTAGCTCAAGAACTCTCGGTAAAATATGGCGTGGTGTAAGGACTAGGCATAAATCCTTCAGGCTTTAAAATTGAACAGTAGAATTATGAAAATGTGGACGCCTTGTCGTTACTCACAACATAAAAACAAATCTAGCTAATTTATTAAGACCCCACCTACCTTTAGTGGTTCGCTGCATACCTATATAAATTGAACAGGTAAAAGGATTGCGAAAAGAACACAAAAATATTATCAGCAATAGAGGCATTCAATAAAACCCAAATAATGGCAGTAACATATGAATTATATACGTAAGCCACGAAGGCTAAAGTCTCAGCAACATGGGATTTGCAGCACAATTGCCTAAGAAATGCATAAACAACAAATAGGAATCAACAATATGCTAATTAATAGCTCGGGGTGCAACTCAGGATCGCCACCTGTCGATATCGCTTTTGATATGTGGGCTCAAGTCCAAAGGACGCGGCGGAAGTGAGTTTTGGTATATACGTATTTCACCAATTTTGAAACGATTAATCACTCATGCTTTTAGAGTTATAAACTGATTGATTAAAAGGAGTAATTAAACAAGCTTCAGTTGGATATTTTAAGGCCTTGGCAAGAACTGAGTATATTTGAGGATCCTGCCTTTTTCGATGAACACGCTAAGGAATGCATGGACCTACTTTTTGATTCGATGTTATGTCCAGCGATCGTGAGGGTGAAGATCCTGGTATGTTGCTTGACAAAATGACTTCTAAGCAGGATTTGGCTGCTTTATTTCGTATAAACCAAGGACGCCACAAGCAAGGAGAGCAGTTAACTGCGGCAAAAAGCGGCGTAGTGCTTTCTGGAGTTTCTAGCCAGCTTGCACGTAGAAGAGAAAAAATTGGAGGCCCAGTTATGCCTTGCGTAACTGTAGAATAACCTTAAGAAAGCCTCATGGGAACCGGCCTAAATATCGAAATTAGTATGCAAAATTTAACTAGAAGAAGCATCCTTACCAAAGCTGTTTACGGCCCTTCGTGAAGAAAACAACGCCGCCAGCAGTTTTCATTTGCGTAGACAAGAGTGGCCTTAGCCTGCTCCTTGAATTTCCGATCCGGAAAGGCGCTTCGTGAAAAATCAATAATCGAGAAACTCGACTGCTTGCCAGCAAACCTACTCAAGAAAAATCTTGTCTCTAAAGGTAGGCGCTTCCTTTGCTACATTACTGAAATATAAGGTGGTCCGAAAGAATATGCGAATTGCTAGAACGCGCTATTGAAACGGGGCGTTACACCAGAACCGAAAACAAAAACGAATACACGCTATGTAAAAACATCCTAAATATAGGATCTGAAGGCAGAGCTGAAATTACAAATGGAGAGTTCAGAGAAACATTGAAGCAATTAGTAATGGAAAGTTTGTCGGAAAAATCAAATTGCCTCATAAATTTTGAAAATGGGAGAGGAGGATGTAGAAAGAGCTATTCAGGTATTATTAAGTATTTGTAAGCCTGTTGCTATTTAAAAAAGGCGGCGTGGCGGATATAGAATACTATCGGCGTACCAGTTTATAGCAAGCACATCTCCAAACTTCTTATAAAAATACTAGCATATCTTTGACCGCAAAATTTTACTTTTATCAACCAGTCAAGCAGACCAGTTTACGCAAAGGCTTTAGCATAATGGGCCACGCACCATCATTGCGCTCACTAATAGAAAGGAAATGAGTATAACATACCAATACACCTAGCCTTTATAGACGTCCACAAGGCCTTCGGCTCTGCTGAAATATAGGCGTTCTTAGAAGCCATCTACCAGGCGAGGATAGGTTCAAGGTAGGTACACAAAATTAATTAAAAAAATGTGCGTAAATACATCATTACAAATAAAAATTGACGAGAGTACCAAAACAAATAAAATTTCTATTAAAAAAATTAGTTATACAAGGAGACACCATATCTATCCGAAATTGTACACTTTGGTCTTGGAAAATGTATTCAAGACGTTATCTTGGGAAAGTAGGTGTATAAAAATTGGTACCTCATACCTAAGTTATTTAAAATTCGCCGATGACCTCGTTTCATTAGCCAGTGACGAGTTTCAAGAACTTAACTATGCGTCGAATGAAATCGGGCTAAAGATGGATGAAAAGAAGACGAAAACTATGAGCCAAGTCGATATACTCGTAAACATTGCCATTGAAAATCACCCAATTGAGTATCTGTTCGAAAATATCTATCTAGGTCACCCCATCAAAATAAATAAAGAAAATCAAACCGCGGAAATAACACGAAGAATAGGGCCCAAGTGGGCGGCTTTTGGAAAGTTGGGACACATTTTAAGAAATAAAAAGATCTATAAATTTAAAACGTAAAGTGTAAGACACAGGTGTTCTAACAGTAGCCACCTACGGCTTAGGGGCAATGGCAGTAACAAAAAGTACCGCAACTCGCCTCAGAGTAACGCAAGGAGCGATGGAAATATCGTGTTAGGTCTTTCCGTGAGGGGTAAAGTGTGTTTTCACGAGTTCCTCAATATCTCTTAGACCCGACGAGATAGCGACTTGATGTTTACTTTCAAAGATTGTCAACCCAAATACCTAGAAAGGTTTTGCCCTAATCAACCCCTACAGGTGCAAATCTGGATTCGGGGTGAATTAAGAAACTCTTCGTATCTCCTATGTTTATTGAGTCAGAACATTCTTTTTTGGCATATTGATGTATTTTTAAAATCGTATCACAAAACCGGAAATGATAAAGTACATGGGCAAATAAGGGACAAACCGACCCCAACAAATTATCAACAAGGCCTGGAACTGCAAAATAATACCCCAGGAATGGCAGACCGCGAGTTACGTGTCTAGAAACGCTTACTAGCTTAGAGATAAGATTAGATTCTGCTAGATCTGCATACTGTTCCTAGAACTTTATGATAACGCCTGTGGGAACGGAAACTAGGTTGCATTTCTTTAAGATAAGAGTTTTCCTTATTGTTAAGATGCTTCTTGCATTCAATTCTGTTTCGACACTCAGGTTAGCCTGTCCTGTATTAAGTGTGTGGAGCAGAGCTCCGACGTCTGTAATGTGTTTAGTGTTTTCAGTACAAATAAATGCTTTTTAAAAACACTAATCGTCGTTAAATAAACATAACTGGCGCAGTCGGTAGGATATTTGCAACGGTCTCAAGAGTTTTCGACCATTAAAACCAATTTTGCACAGTGGGTTTCAACCCTTAATTGCAAGATCCCTGCCGGCGAAGATCTACAACCGCACCTGTACCCTCGAGCCGACCATTGGACAATCATCGCCGAAGCGTCGAGCCCGTTGGTTGCAGTTTTCGAGCCGATCATCGCGATCAATCCAGTTCATTGAAAACAACCCCGTATATGGCAGACATCCAGTTCATTGAGAACAACTCCGTCTATCGAAGACAACTAGATCCACCGAGATCGACAACTAGATCCACCGAGATCGACAACTAGATCCACCGAGATCAACAATAATGAATAAGTAAGTAAGACACACATATTATTTTGCTATAAGTGAATTTAAACGAATATTTTAAACATATACTAACATAGCTTTACATTTTTTATTATAAGCTCAGGTGGTTGCAAACGAGACGAGGTCTTGGCGTATACGTTAGGTATAATTAATAATCGCCAACCGACTTTGCATCCATGCCTAGGAATACTGAATTTAATTAGAAACCCCTAATTTTAAGTAGGTTACATTGTTTACTAACATAAACAAATTTTAAAATCATAGTGTTAATGATTGACACAGACACGCCACTGTCTGAAAGCGAATCTGAAAGTCAATCTAAACAGATTTAACAAGTCAAGTTACAACTCGAAATAACTCAACACGAAATAACTTAACTCGAAATAACTCAACGCGAACTAAATTAACTCAAAATAGAATAACTTTAACGGGGAGGGCCGTTTAATATCAAATTCAATAATGGCAAATGAAAATCAAAACTTAAACCAAGCTGTTCCTCCAGCACAAGTCTTTAATGGATACCCTTTAGGTTTCCATATGAGCATTTTAAATGAAATTCCAACATTTCACGGCAACCTCGCCGAACTTTGCGAATATATCCGCGCTGTAGAGGACATATTCACTCAATTTTGGCAACCAGATGTCGATGCCTATATCAATAAACTACTTTTATCTGCTGCTCGCAACCGTTTAAAAGGTGCAGCCTTAGAAATAGTGACAGGACACACGTACCTTTCATGGTTAGAACTGAAACAAGTTTTAAGTTCCGAATTAAACATTCAAATTGATCTTTCCAGACTCAGACAAAATCAGAAAGAAACCCCTATCGACCTTTTCAATAACATTAGATCCCTTTTAGCCATCTTAAATTCAAAAATATCTTTAGGACATGAAATTCAAGGAATTAAAGATTATAAATTGCAAACTTCAAAAAGTTTAGCTTTAAAAGGTTTTATAAGTGGTTTATTAGAACCTCTTGGCAGCTTCATAAGAAGTCGTGCACCAAATTCTTTAGAACAAGCACTAACATTTGTAAAAGATGAACTAGACATTCGTTACTTTCAAGGAAAAAATGTATTACTAATAGAGAACAATAGAAAGATTAGTAATAATACTAGTTAATCACAAAATAAATATACACCACAAAATCAATCTAAGACACCATTCACGACTCAATATTCTCCGAATTATTCACAAAACTATCGAAAGCCACCACAATTTAAACCGAATACTAGATTTCAAACCAATCAAAATCCATTTTCAAATTCTAGATTTCCAGCATATCAAAAATCTAACGTGACACATCCGCAAAACGCATTTGCTCCAAATCCAAATTTTAAGCCAACTTTTAAACCCGAACCAATGCAAACTAGTACCATTCAAAAACGCCCAGCTTCACAACAGTTAGGCACCCAAAATAAAAATTATAAACCCAATTTTAGACCAAATAACTACATTCGACAATCTAATCAACCGAGAAATTTCCATTCCGAAGAATTGTTTAACAAACATGTCGCTAATCAATCACAATATGAACCCGAATATGACCAACAACCTTACCATAATGAGGAAACTCCCGAAAAATTCGAAATGTCAGAAGATAATAATTGCCACACATACTTCAATGAATTAGACCCATCCACAGACTTTTTCTCTTTACCAGACGCAGACTCAGATAATGAAGAAGACCCGGACGGAACCGTAAATTTTTGTTAAATGCCTCGGTAGAAACTTTTTCATTAAACCCAAAATCAAATTTACACTATATTATTATACCTCAAACTGACGATAAACTACTAATCGATACTGGCAGTTCACGTACCATTCTTTCACCAAAATTTGTACACACACATTTCCCCGACTCAATTTATGAACATCCTTTCGAAATTTCCACTTCTCATGGAACTACTTATCACAATTTGGTAGCAGAAGTACCTATTCAAAATTTATTTTCAGAAGATGGGACACATCTTTGCTATTTATTTGATTTTCACGAAGAATATGTAGGACTATAGGCACAGACCTCTTAGCTAACCTCCCTGGAAACATCCACTATCGATGGATGCATATTCAAACTGAAAAAACTACAGTTTCATTCTACTACAACCATCCCAAATTAAAACAAGAAGAACAAAAACGCAATCAGCGCAATTTTTCCAAAATTAAACCCTCTAAGGACATTTTAAGACACATTACGTTACAACCGCGAACAGAACAATTTGTTACTTTACCCGCAGTAGGAAAAGATGGATATAAATTAGCTCCTAAACTAAATTTTATCAAAAATATAATAATGCCTTCAGCAATAGTTACATTAAAAAACAACTGGTTCCAAACAAGTTTAATAAACACATCAGATACATCCCAAACATTAATTATATCGTCACCTCTCATTTTAGAAGACTATATTGTAAAAGAGAAAATTCAAAAACAGTCATTTTAGTTCAAACCCTCGACAGAAACAGATACTTATTCAAAATTTAGAAGATAATTTAAGACTCGATCATTTAAATCCAGAAGAAAGAACTTTATTAACAAACCTTTGTTTAGATTGTAACGGCCCGCTTTTATTTAGGAATATTTTAATTGGCCTTATTGCCTCAGGTATGCTCTAAGCCGGAGAATACGTTCAAATTGCTCTGATATAGCGTAGATCAATAAATAACACAAGATAAATAATAAAAATAAAATATACTGTCTTTAACTATGTACATTGAAAGCGAACTTAATAGAACACACTGTATATTATGGACAGGGGGGTAGTTGCATCAACAGGGGTTGCTCCTAGACGCCGGTGGGGCTGTTACGCGGCGGCGGAGGGATTTGGTAGAATGCCCCGGCCTAGCGCATGTTACGCCTCTGGGCGATGTCCCGGAGTGGCTCAGCCGCGCACCAGCTGCCTCGCGCATCGACTTCGGAGCAAAGGTCGTCGGTCGCAGGCACCAGGTGACATTTGTTTACAATGGCTAGCTGTTGCGAACACTTCAGATTAGAAATGGTGTTTCAAGAACATACCTGCCGGCGTAGGAAGCTGCAGGAGTTCGCGAATTTGCGGCTTCGACTGGATTGCGGCAGTGTGGAGATCTCTCTCGAATGGTTTCAGGAATGCTCATAGTATGCTGGCGGTGACACTTACAGGCAGGTCCCTTATCGCATAATCTCTGTATGCGTCCAGCCTGGCGGCGGCGGGCTGCTGATGACTTCATGGTGCCTCATAATTCGGGTGAGTTAATACAGTTGAAACACGGCTTTCGAGAACGCAAATGAAATGCGCCTTCGGAATTCGGATGATCACTGACGGGACGGCGGCGGTAATCTCGTTCAGCGGATTACAGGAATGTTAGTTACTAATTCCACGGTTTCGGCCATTAACTAACATCGGTTCGGTTACAAGGGATACGGGGAAAGCTAATGAGGAGCCACGGTTTCGGCCTTTAAATTAATGACGGTGAACGGGGTCGATAAGGACCTCCAGGTTATCGGTATGTTCTCACGGACTGACAGTAACCATACCAGTACCGTAAGAACCTTTTAGCCGATTTCCCCTTTGCTTAGACAGTAACCTGCACAGGGCAAAAGGGTAATCGTCTCAGGTGGATTGGGAGAAGGCTTAGGGGAGAACCCCAGGATGGGATCTGACTCAGGAGCTGCCATGTATTCCTTTTTATACGTTCAGTGGCTCCCGGTCGGCGGTCGTGCTCCCCACTCTGGCGGCGGGGGAAACACTCCTGCGCGCAAACGTGGCTTCCTGCGCATCGGCTACCGGCCCGCGCTATCGCTTCTTAGCGCGGTCTTGAGATGCAAACGTTTGATAAGGCGGCGAATTAAATTCCCAATACGTTTCAAGTATCTTTAGAATTTAGATTCCCAAGCGAAACGTTACAAGATTATAAAGAAATATTTTATACCCGTGAGATTCCTCTATCGACTACAAATTTAACCAAACACCGCATACGAACGAAAACAGACACCCCGATTTTTACCAAAACATACCGATATCCACATATACACCGACAAGAAGTCAACCAACAAATTGACAAAATGCTAAAAGAAGAGGTAATCGAACCTAGCGCATCACCATATAACTTTCCAATTTGGGTAGTCCCAAAAAAAACGTGATGCCTCAGGCAAGCAAAAATGGAGAATTGTTATCGATTATAGAAAACTATTGAACAGACCATAGACGACAAATTTCCCTTCCGAATAGAGACAGTTTTAGATAATTTAGGCAGAGCAAACTATTTTACGACTCTAGACTTAGCCTACGGTTTTCACCAAATTGAAATAGACCCCCGAGATAAATAAAAAGCAGCTTTTTTAACAGAAGAAGGACATTTTCATTTCAAAAGAATGTCTTCCAATTAAAAAAAACTCGCAAGTTACTTTACAAAGAGCCATAAACACCGCTTTAACAGGTTTAACACCAAATCAATGTTTAGTATATCTCGACGATATTATTGTTTATTTGACTTCGTTACAACAACATATCGAGCGACTCAAAAACGTATTTCAAAAATGTAAAAACACCAGTTTAAAAATTCAACTCGACAAATCCGAATTTCTTCAGAAAAATGTAAAATATTTAGCCCATATAATAACACCTGACGGAATAAAACCAGATCCTTCTAAAATAAAAGCCATTAAAAAGTGCCCATTACCTAACACTAGAAGAAAAATAAAATCATATTTAGGACTTTTTGGATACTATAGAAAATTTATAAAAGACTGCAAAAATTACTAAATTCCTCACTTATTGCTTAAAGAAAGACAACAAAAGTATTCATACCCAAAATTTCAAAGATTCATTCGATTATTGTAAAAACCGCTTAACCAACGAACCAATTTTGCAATATCCAAATTTTAACAAGCCGTTTGAACTCACTACTGATGCCGCAGAATATGCTCTTGGTGCAGTTCTTTCACAAGATGGTAAACCCATTAGTTACGCTTCACGTATATTAAGTGAGACTGAACAAAAATACAGTACCATAGAATGCGAATTATTAGCCATTATATGGGCTACAAAACAATTTCGACCTTATTTATTTCGAACTAAATTCACGCTTTTCACGGATCATAGACCTCTAATTCGGCTCCGTAATCTTAAAGAACCAAATTCAAAACTTACCAGATGGACCTTAAAACTAGAAGAATTTAACTTTGACATTAAGTATTTAGCTAGAAAAACGAATAAAGTAGCAGACGCTCTTTCTCGAATTCAAATTCATACCTTAAGCATTGGCGATAATATATTTGAAGACATCCACAAAATCTTACGCGACTCTGACCGACTATACACACCCGAACCTGTACCAGTCAATTTTAGCATAATACCGAATCGTGCAGAGACACCCAACTTATCAGATTTATTCGATACACCAATTATTAGAACACCATCAAATAATGAAAACGACTCTTTAGTACACACAGTACACACCCAATTAAGTTCAACACCCGTAATAGATATTTGCGACAAACCTTTGCAACATTTTAGTAAACAAATAGAATTTATTGAAGCCAATTTGCCTAGACAAATTCAAATTACAAAATTCGACGGAAACATTCATTATTCAGTTTTCGTGAACTCGAATAATAAAAATTCAAAATTTCATGAGTTATTAATAGAACACTGTCAACTCAAAACTCATTATTATTGCTATTTCTCTAACGATAGGTTATACCAAGAATTTTCTCAATATGTCAGTTCAATAACAAATTAAAACACCCCCAAATTCCTCAGATGTACGACACAAGTCACATACATAATTGAACCTGAAGAACGACACAACCAAATTATTAATTATCACCATGGTAAAACGAATCACAGAGGAATATCCGAAACAATAAAACACCTACAAAGAAAATATTTTTGGAAAGGTATGAGCAACGACATTAAAAATTTTATTAACAATTGTCAAATTTGTAGAACACAAAAATATAACAGAAATCCCATAAAGCAACCCCTTCAATTAACGCCAACTTTTAATCGACCATTTCATACAATTCATATGGATATATTTCAAATAAAAGGAATTAAATATTTAACGTTAATAGACCCTTTTTCCAAATTCGCCCAAGCCTATCAATTACGATCCAGTAACATGATCGATGTGACAGATCGACTATTCTTTTTCATTACAACCTTTACGGCCCCTAACACATTTATAACAGATAACGAATTTAATAAACAACCCTTCCTAAGCTTTTTACAAGTACACAAAATTCAATTGCATACAATACCTTATCATTACGAATCAAATTCCCCAGTAGAACGTTTTCATTCGACATTAATAGAACACTATAGACTTTTAGGAGAAATGCCCGAACACAAGAAAATACAATATTGTGTAATGGCTTACAACCATACTATCCATTCAAATTTAAAATTATAGCCTTTCGAAATAGTATTCGGTCATACCGACAACAAGAACCCTTTCGACCTAGACTACGCCAAATCATTTTTCGAAAATTATGTAGTTAATCACAGAGAAAAAATGAAACATCTTTACAACGCTCTTCAAAATAAACAAAGCTCCACAAAAGAAGCACGAAACGACAAACTCAATAAATCCCGAAACTCTAAATCATACAAAATTGGAGACCAAGTTTACATTAGGACAAACTCAGGTAATAAAAAAGATCCTAAATTTATAGGCCCCTATATAGCAGACAAAATTTATGAACGTGACACGTACGATGTTAAACACGTACACAAAACCACCATATTAAAAAGACATGCCAATGATCTGATGCATTTTAAAGGACATTATCGATCATCCTCTTCGCCATCAGCTGGCACCACCTCAAATGTGACATAACAATCGAGAATTTAAACAACAATCCTGGACTATACGCTTTACAAAAAGGTAAAGCCCTATTAACGGAATCCGAATGGACCTTAATAAAAATCCTTCACTACACCCCTTTATTGACTGACTATCAAACTCTTAAAAATAACCTTCTTCCCTCAATTTCCTTTTAGAAAACAAAAACTTTCCAATGGGCCATAGACACTTTGTAGACATTTTAATTAATCATAACAATCATCTTTTAATTCTCAAACAATATATTAATAATGCAGATCAGCTGCTATTTCAATTATTTCCCCAAACGCATAGCATCAGACAAAAACGTGGATTAATAGATGGACTTTGCACAGTAATAAAAATCATCACCGGTAACTTAGACCAAGAAGATGAAAAAAGATACGAAGAAATAATTTATAAACTGACTCACAATTCCGAAACCCAAAAGAATGTTTTGTTAAAACAAACTCAGATCCTTAATAGCACAGTATCTACCATACACGACCTCTCCGAGAATCAAAAACTATTAAATCATAACCTAAATAAAATCTTACTAGATAACGTAAAAATTGAACAAATACTAGCCGCAACGTCTACCTATTCTGTGATAAATCAATCAATTCAATCATTACAACTATTTATTAATTTTTGATTTGAATTAGAAAACACATTAACTTTCGCGCCAAAACAACAACTTCATCTTTCCCTCATTGACAATAATGAACTAATCCAATCCCTTAATCAAATAACAAAATCCTTAACCAAACTTCAAAGTAATAATCCTAATGGTTTAGCTCTTACTTACAAAAACCTTCATTTGTACGAATCGATTGTAACGACAAAAATATACCAGAAAGATAAAATCTTCACGTTCATTTTCGAAATCCCGCTGATTAGAACACTTTCAGAATACCAATTAATTAAATTGATTCCTTTCCCGGCATAAGCACGAATAACGAATTTCAAATGATAATCCCTTCCTACAATACTTTACTATTTAACTCTGATTTTAGTGTACCTATCGATATTAATCAATGTCATCAAACTTCAGTAAATAACTACTTCTGTTCCCGAGATAATCATTTCAGCATCCCAAACTCGAAATTGTGCGAAACACAATTGTTGTCCTTTCATGACAATCAAACTTGTCGACTATATATTTTCAATTTAACCACAAATAAAATTTTGCAGATAGATTCAGCTACGTGGCTTATTAGTTCACCCATTAAAACAATTTTAGATATTCAATGCAATCAGATTATTACAAAAAGAGCAATTACAGGATCAAATTTAATACATCTAGCTCCTGACTGTTCAGTTCTAATAGATCACGAGGAAATACTGTTCACCATGAAATATACGTCCACAAAACAGATTATTTTACAATTGCCCAGTATAAGTAAATTACGAATAGATGAATCAAAATTAATTAATATTTCAAAAATTGACCTATTCCCTATTAACACACAAGAGTTAGTCAATAACCAATTAAAACTGACAAACCATAAGGATAAGTTGATAAACAGCAATATCCATTTTGTAAATAAGTTAAGTTTAATTTCCTTCATTATTATCATATTATTAATTACTATGTTCATAATCACCATATTATATTTATATTGTAAACGTGACTCTTTCAAATTAAAACTAATGAAACTATTGCGAAAATCGCAGAATGAAACGATCGTATTAAACGGCGCTCAAAATTCTTTACTTCAATGTCAAAATATAACTTAAATACAGCTTCACGGTATTTAAGATTCTGAGATGGGAGTAGTTACGTGTCTAGAAACGCTTACTAGCTTAGAGATAAGATTAGATTCTGCTAGATCTGCATACTGTTCCTAGAACTTTATGATAACGCCTGTGGGAACGGAAACTAGCTTGCATTTCTTTAAGATAAGAGTTTTCCTTATTGTTAAGATGCTTCTTGCATCCAGTTCTGTTTCGACACTCAGGTTACCCTGTCCTTTATTAAGTGTGTGGAGCAGAGCTCCGACGTCTGTAATGTGTTCAGCGTTTTAAGTACAAATAAATGCTTTTTAAAAACACTAATCGTCGTTTAATAAACATAACTCGCGGTGATTATACCAGTATTTAAAAAATGAGATCAAACGATATGTAACAACTATTGGGGAATATCGCTGCTCTGTGTAGCATATAAAATATACGAGACAATCATAGTAACGAAGCTAAGGGATGCAATTCTCCCTACATTAAATGAGAACCAGGCAGGCTTTAGACCTGGAAAAGGCACCCAAGACTGGATATTTTGTTTCAAGCGGATTACAGAAAACGTAATAAATTATAATGGAAAACTATACACATGTGCTATCGACCTGGAAAAAGCCTTCGACAGCCTATCAAGGAAACTAATTTGGAGAACACTAAGAGCAAGAAAGTTAAACAGGCACCTGCTGGAAGTAATACAAAGCTTATATAAAGAAACTAAGAACAGCATAACAATTGGATAGGCAGCTACACAAGAATTTATAAGCAACAAAGGAGTGAGACAAGGAGGAGCCCTAAGCCCTTTACTCTTCATAGCGGCGATGGATGAAATAGCCAAATCAGTAAATAACAGAGCGAGTAAAAGACCAAAGAGAGCAACATTAGGAACTAGAGACCTAGAACGTGTCAGAGTAAGTGAGTTTATGTTTGCAGAGGATGTAATACTAATGTCAAACGCAAAATAAGATATCCAAAATAGTATCGATATATGGATTGAAGAGCTGAAAGTAGCCGGCATGCAAATCAACATAAAGAAAACTGAAACGATGCTGATAGCAAGAAAACAAGAAAACATTGAGTTGCAGATAGAAAATGAAAACATCAAACAGACCACAAAATTGAAATACCTCGGGGTCACACTCGATTCTGAAGGAAAACTAGATCCAGAGCTGAATAACAGACTAGGAGTAGCAGCGGGGATATACAGAACATTGGAGATAGCGTTTATAGGAAAAAAGGAGGTATCTAAAGAGACACAGGTGAGAATATATAAATCAGTTTATATTACAACTATTATCTACGGAAGCCAGGCGTGAACTCTCACTAAAAGGCAAAAAAGCAGAATTCAAGCGGACGAAATGCGCTATTTAAGAAGAATATGTGGAATAACAGCAAAGGACGGAATAAGAAAATGAAATAAGAAACAACCGAAAAGTATAACCCCTTATAAACACCATACAAAGAAGGCAGCTACACTAGTTTGGTCAACTATGTAGAATGGAAAATAACAACGTAGTGAAAAGAATATGGGAAATGTGTACAGACAAGAAACGGAAGAGAGGCAGACCAGCTATAACATGGAATGAACAAATAACAAAGACACTAGAAGATAGAGGGACCACCTGGGAAGAAGCGAAGAAAGAAACAAGGAACAGAGCAGAATGGAAAAAATTCTGCAACCTCGACACCTCCGGGTACAAGAGGACAGATTAAGTTAATAGATGTATTTTTAAAATCTTTTTAAAGGCGTCTAAGGGTTTTTTTAAATATTATCTCTAAAGGGGTAAAAAAGAGGCAAAACTGAAAAGGGGTAGGAGGTTAAAATTATTGATTTTTTCCTTATGGATCCATTTTAGAATAAATTGAGGTAGAAAAGGTTTTTAGAAATTCCGCCGACAAGGGGATGAAACGGGTACTCTGCTATAATCTACGTATATGTATAAAAGATAAAGCACCAACTCAACAACGCAGATCCGTAGTAATCCTTGGTACCAGGAACTTGAAATTTTGGCGAGAAGGGTCCTTTAGTTACGTAGCGAAGTGCTAGGAAAGGAGTTTTTAAAATTCCACCCCTAAAGGGAAGGAAAGAGGTAAAATGTCTTTTTGAAAATTTATCTCTTAAGGCCCTATAATATGTAATAATAATAATAATAATAATAAAGTATTTATATTTACTTATATTTAACAATAAGTGTAAGTTAAAAGGAACGAAAATCCTTATCAGTGAAGACCTGACATGGAAGCCCATGGCTATCATCAGAAAGGCCTCCCAGAAGCTGGACTACAGATCGGTATGGACCAATGATGGCGACGTCTACGTAAAAACTATGCGAGCAACGGTATTCGCAAAATTAACACATTAAGCGATCTAAGTTCGATTAATATATAATTTGTGGAACTTGTGGTGCACTATTCTTTTTTTGTTTTAATTTTTAGGTTTACAGGCTACATTCATTTGAATATCTACTTTTGCAGGGGAGACATATAAATACTAGCAGCATAAAAGCAGCTCACTTAAATATCTGGTCGTTACTACCGAAACTAGATTACATTAAGAGCATTATCACAACCTACGATATATTCTCTTTATCAGAAACGTGGCTTTCACCAACCGCAAGTAACTTAAATCTTTCAATTAAAGATTATAATTCGATACCGCAAGATCGAGATAGCTCAAGATTCAGAATCACTCATTTACGTCATTTTATCTTCTGATCAATCTCTGGTTAAATACTCGGGGGTGGAGGTTAACAATGAATCTGATCATGAACTCGTATATTGTACTATCACTGCAGATGTAGTTAAGCAAACCCCTGTTAAATTTTTTTAATTTAAGTGAATTCGTAAATGACTAAGCTACTACCATTACAACAAATCTTTTATGTAAATGATATTAATGCAAAGGTCAGTATACTAAATAGCAATTTAATCAAATTGATGGATAAACATGCGCCTTGGAAAACAATAAAAACTACAAAACCGTATATACCCTGGTTAACTGACAATGTAAAACTAATGATGAAACTAAGGGATAAGGCAAAACTAAGATTTAAAAAGTCAAAAAGTGTTGTTCATTGGAAATACTATAAATCATTAAGGAATCTGACAAGTGCTAGTATTATAAACGAAAAAAAAAGGCGTACTTTGCACATAAGACAAAAAATTGTTCAACAAAACAATTGTGCAAAAAATGTAATCACTTAAATGTTAAAAACACACCAACATTTAACATTCCCGCAACTATGTCTGACCCAAATCAAATTAATAACTTCTTTATTGATAGTGTTCCTAAATTGCAAGTAGATGAAACTGTAATAGCTATTTAAGTAACAAGGAATGTAAGGACCTATTAACATTTGAGGTAGGCAAGTACAAGCCAAGACGAAGTCGCGGCTTGTTGCCTGCCTTCCTAAGTTGGTTTAAAACGTGTTTGCGCTATGCTATACAGCAATCGATTTTCAAATTTATTTTAAATTTTTTTTTATTCTGTAATGTAAATCTCTTGTATTTCTTTTAGACAAGCTAGAAATGGGGCATTATTTGACTACTAACCATAACTTTTGTTACCAACGAGAGTCCACGGAAAATTGTAATGTGTTTGTGGATAATGATAAAACAGTTGGAATTGACGAATATCTTCAATACACAACATTTTGTTTGTCCGAGTAACTCATTAGATAACAGACCTTCTCAGTAATACCTTTGGCTCGATTTTCAGTATATGTCCGCATCACTCTAGCTGTTTGCTTTCCACTCTTTGTAAGATCTGTATTTGATTTACCAATTCTCTACTAACATTAATATCTTTGTATGTCTAAAAATGCTTTTTATTTTCGTTTTCCATGTTTTGCGTGGTCTTTCCCTCTTTTTTTAAATTTTTATCTATTTCAAGTGTCGTTTTCGGTAATACCTTTGGCTCCATCCTCAGTATATGTCCACACTACTGTAGCTGTTTTTCTTGGGATGCGGAAAGTCCGCTCCCCACAATACCGTACCCCACATTTCGTTTGCGGGATATTTCGTCTCCCCACATCTCGTACCCGGAAAGTTCGTCCCCGAGCGAGCTCAATGTGGCTCCTAGATTACAGGGTGTTGAAAACGATTGAAGTGATCGGAATACAGTTAGAAAAGGAAAGATATTTTAATTAATGTAGTTATTATAATAAACTTATAAGAACAAAATAAATCGTATTTATTAAAAATAACGGTTTAATCTAAGTACCTTCATGATATTTTGTATAGTGCCATAACTTCTCATTCTGAACAACTTTTCGTAGTAATATTTTGCCGTATCAGGAACAAAAAGAGTAGTTTACCTGAAAAGAAGATAGTTTTTGCTTATCTGTCACGGCCGACTTGTTTTTGAAAAATAATTATAATTCCTATAACATTTTTATGTAAAATTAAAAATAAAATTTAATTCCCTCTTGTAAACTCAAGCCGGGGACATACTGTATATAGTTCTTATAAGTTTATTATAATAAATAAATTAATTAAAATATCTTTCATTTTTCTAACTGCATTCCAATCGCTGCACTCGTTTTTCAAGACCCTGTAATCTAGAAGACAAATTGAGCTCGCTCGGTTAAGAAGTTTCCGGGTACGAGGTGTGGGATATGAGATGTGGGGTACGAAATGAAGGGAACAAACTTTCCACCAACCGTTTTTCTTTTCACTCTTTGTAGCATCGGTTTCTGGTCCACCTTTTATCTAGTGCTATTTAATTCCCTCTACTTTTCCCAATTTCTGTTATACTATTTTCCAAGTTTTGCATGGTCATGCCTTTCTTTTTCTATCGCAAGTAGTATCTTTCTCCGTAATATATTGAGCTCTATCTTCATTATATTTCCATACAGTTATCAAGGAGTACTTGATTACATCTGAATTTAAATTATGGGCAAGATAAGGTTCAGGGTGAGCAGAAACAGACTCCAAATTATGAAAATAAATTCCAAAATGTTGGGGCCATTTTACGTATGTTCAATTCAATCGGGGAACACTCTGTATAGGTTTTAAGTGCCGTTCTCTTTCATTTTGTTTCCTAGGTTTTCTTATCATAAATTTCTTTCTTGGTAATATCTGGGACTTTAACTTCAGTAGGTATATGTCCCTAACTACTTTAGCTGTTTGCTTCCTAGTCCTTGTAGCATCGGTTTTTGATTTACCAATACCTCTAGTGCTATTTATTTTCCGCGACTTCTACCATTTTTTAAATTCTAATCTTTCATGTTCTGCGTGGCCTTTTTTCCTTTTTCTATTTCTCCTATCTCAAGTGTCTTTTTTTGGTAATATTTTTATCTTCATCCTCAATATACGTCCACGCCACTCTAGCTGTTTGCTTTTCATTTCTTATCGCATCGATATCTGATTTTTCACTTCTCTACTAATATTTATTTCCCTCTACTTCTACCAATTTTTGTTACTCTCTTTTTCCATCTTTTGCATGGTCTGCCCTTTTTCCTATCTCAAGAGTTATACTAGGTAATACCTCGGACTGTATCTTCAGTATATGTCCACACCACTGTAACTGTTTACTTTCCATTCTTTGTAGCATCGGTATCTGATTTACCAATTCTCATGTAATATTGATTTTCCTCTATTTCTACCTCTTTTTTTTATTAGTTTTTCCATGGTTTACTTGTTATTCCCTTTCCTTTTTTCTAATATTTCCTAACTCAAGTGTCTTTCGTGGTAATCTCTCTTGGAGCCCATCTTCCGTAGATGTCCGTACCACTTTATCTGCTTGCTTTCCACTCTTTGCAGGATCGGTTTCTGATTTTTCAATCCTATCCTAATCGCGTTGTAGGTGCTATTAGGAAAGAAAAAAAGTTTACTATAATACGTTATTTACAGAAAATTCGAAGTCCTTTTGGCAAAACTTAAAGGATCTAAACATATCAAAAAAATCAAAAAGCGCCTTGTCCGACGGTAAAAAAATTAACGATTATTTTATTGATTCGTTGCCCACATCAAACACAAACCTAAATAGTGACGACGTGACTTCGTTTTATTGTAGTAATATTAAAAGTTCTGTTAGCACGTTTTTCGAATTTAAACCAGTAGACGAAGTTCAAGTTTCAAAAATTATATCCACAATTAAAACTAATGCCGTTGGTTGTGACAGAATTGGAATAAATGTCATTAACTTTTGCATTCCATTTCTTTTGCCAATTATAACCCATCTTATTAATTTCTGTTTAATTAATTCGACATTCCCTAAATCTTGGAAGCAGGCTATAGTAACACCTATTCCAAAAATAAACTCTTCTAAAGATTTTAAGGACCTCAGACCTATTAGCATCTTGCCCACGTTATCAAAAATTATAGAAAAAGTCATGGAGCAACAGCTTCGCGAACATGCACAGTCAAATAATCTGCTGCCTGTTACCATTGTCTAATTATATTATAGTCGAGCAATCATACGCAAATTTTACTTTCCCTAAATTTGGAGCTTCGGGACAAGTTCACCTTGTGGCGTGGGACAATTTTTTGGTTAGTCTCTTCGCCGCTAGAGTGCAGTGCGATAGTTGGGGTAATATCGACGACAGTGTAATAAAAACTAAATTTAATCTGACATTTCAAAGGTGGCGTTGTTGTAAACCTCAGTTTTAGAAGCCGCTAATTTAGAGATGTGTGCGGCAATTTTCTCGACAACAAAAAATGTAAATAGATACATCACGAGATATTAAAATAATCTGAAAATCAGCAAAGCATCGCAAAGCAGAAAACAATTGAAGGGCTATTAAAAGCTTGCATAAGTGTTTCCAGTACGTTAACGTCTCGTAAACGAATTTGTTTCATTGTGGACTACGACTGATGGATCGCTTGAACGTCGAATGTGAGAAAGACAGCACTTTCCCTTTGCTACTTCACTACTTGGACGCCTCGTGCGCTAAACAATTTTTTCGTGAATAAAATTTGTCTTTATTCACTTATACCGTAAATAGCTATTTTCCATTATTAGTTCATAATCATAGCTTTATTGACATGTTTTTGGGTAGTAAAATCTACCAAGGCCAAAGAAAATCAACCACAAATTTGACATTTTACTTCATTTTTGTTAAGTTTGCTAAATCAATGTAGGAATTCGATAATTGGCATGCAAATAAATTTTAGAAACACAATCTGGAACTAGTTTCATTTGATGGGGGTGATTCTGTAACTTTTTTAATTACTGTGCTTATTTTCTACGGTGGTTGTTGCTAGCTAAGCTTATTTCTAATTGGCCAATATATAGCAACAACCATCGTGAAAAATAATCTAAATGATTTTGAACTTACCACACCAAAAACGGAATGTTCAAATCTGCTTTGTTCATGAATTAATCTGTTGTATGTCATTCGACCTCAGGATCTAATCATAATAAATTTTCAAGGTTTTGTACTCAAACGCGCTGCTGTCCAAAAAAACCACTCGCGCGACTGGACGCTGTTCCTAAAAATCCTCCAGCACGCTGTCGGATTTTTAAAACGGAACTGCGTCCAGCCGCGCTCGTGATTTTTGCTAAGCAACGCGTTTTTGTATCAACCATTCAAATCCAAAACCAAATCCAACTGGTAATAACTTGAGCATCAAGCCCATTAGAAAAATTCACTCATGCTAAAGCATTCGTGAATTTTTCGTGATCTTGATTCTCAAATTATTACCGTTATAATCAACCAAAACCTACAATCGCAATAATCGCATACACAAGATGGTTGGAGGCCCTTATTTTGAAGAAATTACAATTGATAAATTTATGACGTCACTTTTTTTTAATGAAAGACTTGATAATTTAGTTACCGGTATTAATAATCCATTGTTCTAGTAATTTTTTATTGCGCACTGGAAAACTAAATCTTCTCAACCCAGGATGCAGCTTGGGAGATTTTCCGCACAAATAATACACACACTTGTTCCCAGCCATTTGAAACTTCAAAAATCGGTACGAATTTTTGGAATAGTATTGTAGCAAGCCTTAGAGCGTGTTGTACCAAGTTAATCTGGATTCAAAGTTAAACGTGGTTAAACCGTGGTGGTACAACTCGCCCTGTACAATCGTGGATTAACTGTAATCCAAGGTTAATTACTATGGATGCAATTGTTGGGATGTTGGGACAATAATTGTACCCATAGTAATTAACCTTGGATTACAGTTAATCCACGATTGTACAACTCGCCCTTAGGGCCGATTTTATAATCAAATTTAAAGGTCCATTAAAATTTAAAATAGAAATAATACACTCCGCCAAAAAATTAACGCAACACCTGAAATGTCTTGCTTTTGTTGGAATATCTTTTTGTGACCTTTAATTTTTTATTTTTAGTAAAATATGAACCTTATACAATCATTTTATAAACGTTTTCTCCAAAGTCGAATATTCTCGGTACCCAAAAAAAAAGATTGTTAGAAAAGTTGCAAAACGCTGGAGATACTGGAAAAACTTTTTTTGTAACTTTTTATAGCTTTAGATTGTTCTTGAATAGCAATTTGCAAAAAACAACAAAAACACTAAAATTAGCTAACAAATTTAAAAAAACAAAATTTTAAGAAACATAACACTTAAAAAGAAAACCAGTTCAACAAATTTTGTTTGATATATTCAATTCAATACTTTTATAATAAATTAATGTATATTCTTAACTAGAGAGTCTACAGGGATTGATAATATAAATAAAACTACAAGCATAAAGTGCAAATTCTGAAAAGTTATAAAACTGTTGCGTTAATTTTTTGCCGCAGTGTATTTATTAAAAAGAATAATATGAGTACATGTCTCGACGAAGGATTTCTGGAGACTGCCCATCGCGATCGCCCCATCGGTACCTCCTAACGAGGGCTTATATAGTTTTGTCTATGTTTTGTCTCCAGATAGAATTACAGCAACGCAAGCACAATATTGGTGCGACGGATGATTTTGGCCTTCGTATATTGTGCTGTCGTTGCAAATCTCTAACAAAATCCATGTACCTTTTCATCGCCACAAAATCATTTTGAGGGGACGTCCCGCGACCGGCGTGACACCCGACTATAACATCAGCGTAAATTTCATTTGTTTTAATAAACAGTTGTCACTAACAAACGTTTGAGAGTTATTTATTAAAAGAAATGAGATGTATGTAGTTTGTCCCTATCGTCATAATAATTACTATTATGAACAATTCTCATAGTCTCGTAGAATGTTTTGTTTTTCCTCTTGCTTTTTCTTTTCATAGAATTAATAGAAAAACATCTAATTTTAATAATATAAAAAATAATAACATAATTTGAGTACATAATATAATAACGGTACATGGCAAAATTAATAAGTGGATATTTTTCAGAAATTTTTCGTGTTGATTGTAAAGAAGTTAAACTTAAAAAAAATGCGCCGCGCCCATCTTTTCCGACTTCTACTTTTTATTATAGCCTGGGCAGATTACATATTTATCGGCGCCCAATAATTAAAGTTTGCTTGCGCTATCCATCGCTTGAAACCGACACCTTCCGGTAACAGAGGAAAAGGACAGAACGTCGTGTTAACCCTTTTCAGACGAGAAAGTAAAATTTGCGTATGATGGCTCGGCTATAATATAATTAGACAATGCTGTTACACAGTCAGGTTTCAGGAAAGGGCATGGTTGTGCTACTACTTTGTTAAACATCGTCGATGACTTACTTACGGCTACAGATTCGGGTAAAGTAACAGCTCTTGTTCTATTAGATTATTACAAAGCATTCGACACAATCTCCCATAAAATCTTTTTATCAATCTGCCATTTCATAGGATTGCTATCAAAAGCAACTACTCTTCTATCTAATTACATAACTGAACGTTATCAAGCAGTGCAAGTTAACAATGAAATTTCGTGTTTTCGTAATGTAACCTCGGGTGTTCCTCAGGGTTCCATCCTTGGACCTTTGCTCTTTACAATTTACATCTCTCATTTTCCCTCTGTAGTAGACTCCTGTAGTAGACATTTTTACGCTGATGACTCTCAAATTTATTTTTCTTTTAATACAAGAAGCAGCTCGCTCTAGTCAACTAATAAACAAGCATCTACAACAACTTGCTAATACTTCTCTTAAACATTCACTTAAACTTAATGCAGATAAATCAGTTGTAATATTTTTTGGTAGGAAAAATGATATCGAAATTGTTAAGAACAATGTAATTTTAAAAATTAACGATGCTGTAATACCGGTTGCTAACTCCGTTAAAAATTTGGGTTTAACATTATACTCAACTTTACGTTTCAAAAAACACGTATCGAAATATCTACAGAAAGCTTATTGCAACTTGAAATCGATTTTTCTAAACCGTCATGTGTTGAGTAGCAAAGTCAAAATCATTTTATGTAACAGTCTGGTCTTACCACAGGTCGATTACTGTGATGTGGTATATGGTCCTTGCTTGGATTCACAAGACAAGAACAGAATACAAAAGCTCCAAAATGCATGCTTGCGACTTATCTACGGAATACGTAAATCTGACAGGATTTCTCACAAACTCCTGGATACTAACTGGTTGAATATGGTAAATAGACGATTCCTACACTGTTCTGTTTTGTATCGTAAAGTTTTACTAAATAAAACACCACCATATTTGTATAATAAAATAACGTTTCGAACGGATGTTCCCAACTTGATCTTGAGATTTAGGGGCAATATCACTGTGCCAAGACGCTGCACTGAAATTGGAAGACATCGTTTTGTCTACAACATTGCGATTTGGTTTAATGACTTGCCCAGAAATCTTAAGTTGTTTGCAATACCAGGGTTTCGGCATCAACTTTCTACATTACTGTTTTCTCAGCAAAATCGTTATTTAAACTCAAACGTAAAAAGTTCATATACTGTTTAATTGTGTATGTTTTTCTTTTTGCACGCACCAACTATATTTTATTATTATGTTTTGAGTTTTTTTCTCTCACACTATGTGTGGGGTTTTTACCTCACGGGTCCGGAACCAAGGTGGAGGTAAGTAATATACTGATATGGTAAGTTAATTGATGTCATTATTTAGAAACTTTCTGACGATGTTACACGTACTTAGTATCACAGATTTTTGCATGTTAATTTGCAGCTTTTCTTGAATTTCCAAACGATTGAGAGACTTACGAAGTGTATGAGGAATAATTCCGGTGGCAGATATAATAATAGGTAAGATGTATACCTTTTCCATTTTCCATAACTGCTGTAGCTCGTAGGCCAGGTCGGTGTATTTTGTAACTTTCTCTGCATAAGCGTTTAGTAAATTCGCACTATTAGGTATTGTTACGTCTATTAAAAATGCAAATTTTCTATGTTTATCAACTAAGGTGATGTCTGGTCTATTGTGCGCGATTGTTCGATCAGTAATGATCCCTCTATCCCAATACAGCAGAGCTAGGTCGTTTTCTAAAACTTTTTGAGGATGGTACTTATAGTAAGGAACTTCTGTTCCATCCAGTGAATATTTGACCGCTAGTTTGGAGTGCAAAATTTTTGCTACGTTGTCATGCCTTAATTTGTATTCCGTTTGAGCAATCATTTGACATCCTGATATTATATGATGTATATTTTCAGGTGCAGCTTTACATCATCTACAGGAGTCGTCCTCAGTCCCATCTCGGATAATAAATTTTCTGTAATTCTTAGTGTTAATGACCTGATCTTGTATCGCCAGCACAAAACCCTCTGTTTCTGGATATAACCCGGAGATAGTCAACCATGCGTTCGACGCTATTCTGTCGACATGTGGTTGATTTAGTTCATGGGAGTGTCTACCGTGAAGCGCTTTTTGTTTCCATGCTTGATGCTTTTCCTCTTTTGATACTAACGGTAGCTGCATGTCATTCGCAAGGTTAAGTGGTGAGTATTTATTATCTATCAAGACTATGGCACGATGTAAATCTGACGTTTCCTGTTTTGTGAAAAAATACTGTCTTAATAATGTCTTCTGTTTATTTTGTAGATTGCTAATGTCTATCAATGCTCGCCCCCCTTCATTACGTGGTAGGGTGAGTATCTCTACTACGGATCGTGGATGATGGAACTTCGCAGTAGTAAGCACATTACTGATGGCACGTCGTATATTTTGAAGATCGGTATCTGTCCAATGAATAACTCCAAACGAATACGTGAGTAAAGAAACCGCGCAAGTATTAATAGCTTTCATTAAATTCTTACCATTGAGCTTAGTTTTAACTAGCTTATTGATTCTATGTATAACTTTTGATCTTAACTCAGTTTTCATTTCTTGTTCATCTGTTAATCTTGACTGCTTTATCCCTAAGTATTTGTAAATTTCGCCTTCCTCCATGCCTTTTATTTTTTCATTGTTATCTATTTCGTGGTCGATTATTTCTCTTCTTCCTCGATTTATGTACAGTGTCTTACATTTATGTAATCCAAATTTCATGTTTATATCTTTACTAAATGTTTCTATTATTTTCAAACTTTGCTTTAAATGTTGAGAAGTACTGCAGTATATTTTAATGTCATCCATAAACATTAAATGTGACAATCGAATAGAAGTATCACGCAGACTTGTAATTTTATAGCCTAAATTTCCATTGTTCAACATTCTCGAAAGTGGGTTAACTGCCAAACAGAACCAAAGGGGACTTAAAGAGTCGCCTTGAAAAATGCCCCGTTTAATATTGATTGGTTTTGTAGTTATTGTTTGGCCATGGAGTCGTGTTTGGATACTGGTTTTCCATTTAGTTATATTATACTGCAGAAAGTTAATAACAGTTGGATGAATTTTGTATATATTCAAGACGTCCAACAACCAGCTGTGAGGAATAGAATCATAGGCCTTTTGATAGTCGATATATACTGTATAAATATTTCTGTTTTTCTTGTAGGCTTGGGTCATTATTGTAAGGTCGATTATTAGTTGTTCTTTGCAACCCTGTGAATTTTTTCTACACCCTTTTTGTTCTTCAGCCAGTATACTATTGTTTTCGCAGTGTTTATAAATTGATTCGCTTATACTAGCAGTTAGAATTTTAAATATAGTTGGTAAGCATGTTATAGGCCTGTAGTTGGCTGGGTCACTAGAGTCACCATCTTTGTAGAGAAGATAGGTAATTCCTTCGGAGAGAAAGTTCGGCATGGATTCGGGTTTTATAATAAAGCCATTTATGTGATTCGTTAACTTTTCGTGTGCGCTTGTGAACTTCTTTAACCAGTAATTATGGATGTTATCATTGCCTGGTGCTTTCCAGTTATGTGTTTTACTAATTATACTGGTAACGTTTTCTTTTGTTATATTGATGAACTCCATCTCATTTGTGAGTCGTATTTTATTTGTTTCTTCACTGATCCATTTTGCTGTTTTGTTGTGTATTATCTCGTCGGACCAGAGGTTTGTCCAAAAGTTTTTAATGTCATCCATATTTGGCTGTGACTCATTGTTATTTTGACCTTCAATTAGGCGGTAAAATTTTCCTTCGCGACCATGGAAGAGTTTATTTTCAAATCTTCTTTTGTTACTATCCGTGTAACGTCTAAGTCTTTTAGACAACGCTTTTAGTTTTTGTTTTAGCGTATCTAGAAACTCTTTTGCTTTTATGTTGTCTTCTTCATGTGTGTTGTATGTATTTTATAATTTTTAAATATTTTTTAATTTCTCGTAACAGCCCTTTTCCTCTTTGGCCACGGATATAGAGAGTTAAACGGTTCACATTCTTTCGCAGTTTGACGATTTTGCTTTGCAACCGTAGTTGCCATTCAGGTGTTCTTCTGGGCTCGCATTTCTTTTCCGGGAAATCATTAATCTTTGCGCCATTTGCTTTTGCACATACAAATACGGCGCAGTACAACAAAGAGTGAAATTCTGCGAAATTACTCGTTTGTGCTAGTTATTCCGGTAAAATTCTATTAACAGTATCCACTATTTGTGCTAGTTTGACAGATGAATTTTGTTTAGGGATCACTGGTCTTCTAGTTGGGTCCGTTCCATTATACATTGTTAGAGTGGTATTTAGTTCATCTAGCAGACGTTCTCTCAGATTAATCTGGTTTGTGTTTGCTGTAGATTCTATTCTTACCTGGTTTTCGACTTCATTATAAGCTACAGGAATAAACTCTTGGGCTATATCATTTTCATTACCACTGTGTTCTATTTCTTCATTCAGGCCTTCATTTTGTGGTTCTCTGTCTACTTTTTTCACAGTTTGTCTTCCTTCATTTAGTTCACTTTCTAGTTCTGCTCTGATGGTTTCTATTATTGGTTGTGATAATAGTCCCTTGCTTAGAATTGCACTTCGTTGGTCGGCGATTCTTTGTTCTGTAACAGTGAGATTTGGATATTGATTTATAAAAAGTGTATGCATTCTTGCTCGGTACATGGTCATATCGGTTTCTAATTTTATAGCTTTGAAATAACAACGCATGACACTCATGTTCATTTCGACTGACCATTTCATGCGCTGTCGAGGTTTTCCTGCCTTAATGGTAGCTGACTGAATTGCTGCTAAAACACGGTTGGCAGAATTTTGAATTGAAATTATTATTATTATTATTATTATTATTATTTTAGTGCTATTGATTTCTCTCTCCTTCTACCAATTTCTTTTATTCTCCCTTTCCAGGTTTTGTGTGGTCTTCTCTTCCTTTTTTTCTAATTTTTTCCATCTCAAGTGTTTTTTCGGTGATATCTGGGAATTTCTATATATGTCCACACTACTCTAGCTGTTTGCTTTTCAATCTTTATAGCATCACTATCTGGTTTACCAATTCTGTAGTACTATTGATAGTCCTCCAGTTCTATCAATTTCTTTTATTCTTTTTTTATATGTTTCGCATGGTCTTGCCTTTGTGTTTTTCCATTTATCCACTCTTTGTTTCTGATCCATCAATTGCTATGTATTTCCCTCTACCTCTACCAATTACTGTTATTCCATTTTTCCATGTTTTGCGTAGTCTTTCCTTTCTAGGGGTCCCTTCACAGAATGTGTCCACACCACTCTAGCTGTTTACTTTCCTCTCCTTGTAGTATCGGTATATGGTTTACCAATTTTCTAGTGCTATTGATCTCCCTCCACTTCTTCCTACTCCTTTTATTCTTTTTTCCATGTTTTGCGTGGTATTCTCTTTTTTCCAATTTTTCCTTTCTCAAGTGTCTCTCTTAGTATCTCTTAGGGCCCATCCTCAGTATATGTCCATACCACTCTAACTGTTTGGGAGAGGAAGGAAAGTTTGGGAACTTTATTCCATGTAGGAACATGGCCTGAGACAAGGCGAGTAAAGGTCGCCGAAATATCTGTTTCCGATATCCAGTCAATCTGGCACACCGTTAATGGCGTACTGGGTGATGTGGTTAGCATCACGCCTTCGACTCTACTTCTACAAATTTCTTTTGCATGCATTCGGTCAGAACTTTTGTCTCACTACTACTATCGCAAATTTATTTTAAAAACGTCCTCTTATAGAGATATTACTGACATAGAGTAGAATACAGCTTTATGCCAGGAAGATGTATTGTGAGTGGAGTTTCAAGATGTTTCTTAGTGCAGAAAATGTTAATAAGCTTTGTTGTAGTCGCTATTATTATGCACTTATAGTCAGTTACTGTTTCTTAGTTAAGACTGCTACTTACTAAAAAATTGCTATGTGGATAGCTATTATTAAAACATACGTTCAAGATATTTTTTAATAGCAGACCTTTCAACATTCCGTTTTCTTTGTCTGATGTTTGTTGTAACAGAAGGTCGATTTTGTTTAACCGTACCGTAAATACAGTTCCATCGACAAAAATATGCAATTTACAAAAGAAACAACACTATTAAAACATGGACGAAATAATTATAAGTAAATTTATTATCGAAATATATGACTATTCTGGATTTAATTTTATGTAACTTCTAGCAATGAAAGAAGTTCCACCAAGTTAGCTTCCATTAGTCTGAAAAAAGTAGAAATGTATTGTAACAATGTCTGTACTGTAAAGAATATTCTTTTCTTGCTTGAGTAACATATGTATAAATGCAACACAAAAAGAGCAGAATATAGCCTAGAACTTACTTCTATCAACCACAATCTGTGGCAGTTGAAACAAGGCATAAATTAAAACATACGTTGTAGCACTGCCCAACTCATTTTATTTATGAGGATGTCACAAACAATGCATCCAAGAACAAAGACATGATCCCGAACTGCACCGGCGTCTGCTCGTACAATAAATATTGACTGCAACAAGAATACGCTTCTTTCGGAGGACATAGTTAAGTACCTAAACTTTTCTCGACAAACGGAACACATGTTTCTCGTGCATCCCGCAGCGACTACACGCGTTGGCTTTTAGGAATAACAAATGTCCGACTTGTATACCACTTGGGAGTTCTTCTTTTGAAATGTGTTCCTACTAACCCCCTTTGCAGTCGTCATAGGGCAGGCATGTGCATGCGTTATCAGAGGCAGTGTATAATGTATATAGGAGAGTACCGCCATCTTTTGATCAGAGAAAATGCCGCCAGCGCCGCATTTTTACTGCGATATTCCATTATTTAAGCAATTAAATCTCGTTCACCTCGTGTTATTAGCTTAATTTGTTTTAAAAATATTTAATAAGCTGATATATAGCCCTTACTTTATGATCACCTTGTATTACTTGAAATTGGCAAGAAGTCTATGTCATATTCGAGGTTAGCAAGTTAGGTTTTGCAACTGTCACATGACTGATATGATCTACAAAATATAAAAGCAGGCAACACACTTACATATAATTTTGCCCGTGCCATGAGTCATCGTGCTGGTTGCCCTTAGAAAACTGCCCTCTGAATAGTTTTCATTGCAACCAGCAGTCGACCCTTGGCGTGTGTAAAATTATCGGTAAGTATGTCTCGCCCTTGATAGATTACTAATAAAAATTACTACTGTTGCTGGTTATTTCATTATTTTATAAAGGAAACAAATTAGCTGATACGTTAAAACACGTACATACACTTGAAGATATCAAAGGCTGATCATAACATGAACTGCAATGGTTTACTGCCCACCACAATTCTGGTTGCCTAACTAACACAAAAATGAAAAAAACAAGATTATAGAATTAATATTTTATTTATTGCAAGATAAAGTCAGTATTTTGCAAAAATGCATGCAGTAACTATAATTTGGTTGAGAAAGGTTAGCATTAGACAGGACAGAATCAAGAAGGTTACGTTTAGCGTTTTATTCATAATTGGTCTTCGGAATGGCAAGCGCAGCTTAATTTATGTAGCTGCCAGATTTGAGTTTGGTGAAATCAATACAATGATATGAGTTTTAATAATACAGAGATGGTTTGTGTAGTTACAAAAATTATATGAGCGTTATGACTAAAAGTTTGTATCACCCGCAAACGGCAAGACAACTGAAGGGTAAAGAAAAGCAGTTCGAAGAAGTAAAGATTGCAAAGAGTACTTATGCTACCTATCAAAGGACACAGACATTGTTCAGTGCTAAAATAAGCATGTGAAACAGTGCATTTATAATAATAATAATAATAATAATATTGCCTTTATTTCCCATATAACCAAACTAAAAAAAGAATACATGTCAGTGAAGAACAAAAACATAGTTTTTTTTATTGGGAAGTCACAAGGCGCAAGTTCAGGCACAATGCCTGATCTTCCACTTGGACCTTGAAAAACGGAAAACAAATATAGATAAAATGCCTAAAATTAACTTAAAAAACTAATATTCTGCAAGCAGCACCGCGGGAGTTAACAGCACGCAAAAAATAAAAGAAAAAAGAAAAAAAAAAAAAAAACTTTGTCAAAATAAAAAAAGTAGAAAAAAAAGTAGTTGATAGATATCCGGTCTAGTGAAGCAGCACTCCTTATTAACTTCACTCGGTTAGAAGAATATGGTAAAGACGTTTTTTAAAAAAAAAAATTATCGAAGCCGTTTTTAGATCGTCAGGTAGGGAATTATAAACGTTTGCAATTTGGTACCGAAAACTGCGTTCGAAAAGAGCCGTTCTGTGATAGGGTGGCGTGATAAAGTGTTTATGTCTAATATTAATGTTATGCACGTCTTCTCTGAATGATATTCTTTTATATAAATATATGGGTATTTTGTCTGTGATAATTTTATGGTACAACGTCGTAGCTAGTAAATTTCTTCTGCCTGCCATCGAAAGCCAACAGAGTTCAGTTCGCTTATGCGATATATGCTCATATTTTTGTATGCCAAAAATAAGTCTTAAACACGCATTCTGAACTCTTTGAATTCGATTAGCCGTATCCCGTGTAATACAGGGACCATAAATCTCAGCACAGTATGTGAAATGAGAGAGAACAAGACTGTCTGATAAGATTGTTTTAATATTAATTGATAAATATTGCCTGTGTGGATAAATTAATTTAAGATTCATATATGCTTTTTTAATGTAGTTAGTAATTTGGGACTCGAATCTAAAAGTATTGTCAATTATTAGACCAAGATTGCGAGCTTCATTTACTATTGGTATTGGAGTACCACACACAGACAAATTTACACTCTCTTTTAGGGATTCCAAAGGTTTTTTATTTCCAAATAACAACACGACAGACTTTTTGGGATTAAGTTTTAATGAGTGTTTTTCAGAAATTGTTGCAATATTCATTAAATCTTGATTAATATCAGACAGCGCACGTTTACTATCACTTATGTTAAAAGAATGATAAATTTGGGTATCGTCAGCATACATCTGCATATTGCAGGTTTTCACATATTCACAGAAGGTGTGTGTGTAAATAATAAATAAGAGTGGTCCTAGGATTGAACCTTGCGGAACACCCCTAGTAGTAACTCTGGAACTAGAATATTCGCCAGCCGACCTCACCTTTTGCACCCGGTTAACTAAATAATTGTAGAGCAACATAACAGAATCGTTCGAAAGCCCAATGTATTTGAGAATAGACACCAACACAGAATGATCGATAGTATCAAAAGCTTTACTAAAGTCAAGTAAAATCAGCACAGACACATCGTCCCGGTCTCTAGCTGAAATTATGTCATCAATGACGTTTAATAAAGCCGTTGTACAACTATGGCGTGGACGAAAACCAGATTGAGATGAAGGGATAATGTTGAATTTATCTAAATGATCTCTGAGCTGCATGTCTATTACTTTTTCCATGACTTTCGACATAGCTGGGAGAATACTTATTGGACGCAGGTCTTTGTAATCAACTGGATTTGGCACCTTCGGAATAGGTATAACAATAGCACTCTTCCAGCATGCAGGGAACATGTTTGTAAGTAGACAATGATTAATGATATGTGTAATGAATGGTAAGATAATTGGACAACTATATTTTATTATTTGTAAACTAATGTCATCAGATCCCGTACAGTTACTCTTTAAGCAATTGATGATTCGCGCAACTGTAGATTCGTCTACATGTTTAAAATTGAAATCAGCTATCCCTTCTCTCAATTTACGACCATTGTAATAAGCAATGAGTTCGTTGCTACTGTTATTTGCACACGGAGTAACGTTTAAGAAAAAGTCATTAATTTTATCAGGATTTGAGAGATGGTTGGGCAATGTATTATTTTTAGATTTAGTTAAATTTAGTGATCTAAGCTCATTCCACTGCTCTTTCGAACTACTGTTTTTGAATTTGAATTGAAAGTAGGCTTTCTTTTCATTTTTAATAGCTTGCGTGGTGAAGTTGCGTAACGATTTATAATAATCCCAGTGTGAAGAGTTTTTGGAATTTTTAAACTTAGTATATGCTTTATCACGCAGAGACATAAGCAATCTAATATTATCCGTAATCCACGGTGTATTTAGTTTAGTGAATTTAGCTGTTTTTATTGGAGCATGCTTGTCTATTGCGGTAAGCAAGTTAAAATTTAAATAATTGATTTTATCGTCCACATTATCCATATAAAATAATCTGTGAAAAGGTACAGACGATAGCTCTTTATGGTAAAGTTTTTGATCAAAATTATTAAAGCAACGATATGTTCTAAAAACTGGCTGAGAGTGTGGTCTCTGTATAGACAGATGGCAGTAAATCATTTCATGGTCGGATAAATGTAAGTGGCGAACCCCTGACTCAACAATGTACTCAACTTTGGAGGTTAGAATAACATCCAACAGTGTAGCTGATTTTTTGGTCACACGGGTGGCTTCAGTAATAAGTTGGTGGACATTTACAGATTTAATCATATTGTTAAAATAAATGCAGTCATAATTATTAGGACTTAGTAAATCAATATTTACATCACCAAAACAAAGTAGCTCATCAGAGATAGATGAACACAATGTAATACTTTCCTCTAAGTGATCACAGAACAGTTTATGGTTGATAGTGGGCGGTTTATAAACCACGCCAACAGTAAAAGTAATATTAAACAATTTTAAACTAATCCAAAGTTGTTCAATAGTATCATTGGTTTCTAGAATGTTATGTTTAAAACATGAGCGTACATAAAAGCAAACACCACCACCACGCGCACCCCGGTCATTACGAACGAGTTGATAATCATCAATTTGCAGGTAATCATTACTTACTTCTTGCGTTAACCAACTTTCCGATAAAGCTAAGATATCATAGTTTGAGTCCAACAAGTAACGTTTGACATCAGAAAATTTAGGAATGAGCGATTGAATGTTTAAGTGGGCTGCTCTCAATAAACGGGATACCATCCTATAAAAAAGAGTACATATTAAAAAATCATAAAATTTAACTACGATAAAATAAGAATCAAGTGAGAAATAGAAAACACATTCTGTTAATTACAACATAATAAAAATAAACAGAAATTGAGATATCTCTGATATAAAATACAAGAAATTATTTGCTATCAATGCTATCACTACCGCAATGCACAATGCACAATTCAGCTGGCCGTATCGTAAAGCGCGCCCTGCTTTCTTCAAGGAGTAGTTCGCTGCAGGTAAGATCACTGGTTCGCTGTAGTAATCATGCTAATATTGTGACAGATCTTCGAACTTCGTAATTCGTACTAAGCCCTTTTTATGCTTTGCGAGTATTTTGCCTTCTGATGTCCAGACATTTGTATTCCCAAACTTCTTGCTGGCTTCTTTGAGAATTTGTGCCCGTCGTTTAGTGAGGTCTTCTTTAATTACGATCTTTGTGCCTTTTAAGAGCTTCTTGTTATGAAATATAAGCTGTTTAGTACTTCTTCTTACAAATTTTGCAATTAAAGGCCTAGTAGCAGACTCTTTGCCGGGGAGGCGATGGCTACAATCAATCATGGACGGAGAAATGTCCAAGCCTAATTTCTCCTTACATAATTTGGCCACGACGTCATCCGTGTTCTCGCCCTTAGTTTCTGGAACTCCGAAAAATCTAAGGTTGTTTCGTCGTGAATATTGCTCTAATTCATCATGCGATAGAACAGCTTCAGTTTTAACTTTTTCAAGCTCCAGTTCTAATTGGCACACCTTGTCGGAATACGCTTGGATTTGCTGTTTAAACTGTTCGTTCAGGTCTTTACGTATTTTGTCTACTAGAGTGGTAAGAAACGTAGGTGAATTGAGCACTTTTTCTACGACTCGTTGAATTAGGGCTTCTTCTTCTGCACCAGAGCGCGTAATTCTGCTTGCATCACCACCACCAGGCATTTTGAAATATATATAGGGTACGAAGTACAAAGTAAATACTAATATTGCACAGCACAACCAAATAGACGACTACTCTGCACCGGTGCGCATTGCAGAATCCAACATTTAAGTTTTTTAAAGCAGAGTAAAAGTGTTACGTTTGACAATTTCTAAGAAAAAAACAGTTTCGTTCTCAAGTTAAAAACGTTATATCAAAATAATAAATTAATAAAGCTGTGTTGAATACACATTATTGTTATTGTATTAAAATTTAGTAACACAGCATTCGGGCGAATGGCATTTTCGTGTTAGGATTTAATATTTATTTCTTACATCGTGGCTTCATCTAAATTGTGGTTGATTATAGCCCAATAATGTGCAGAATTTCCACTTTAAAGACGTTATGCTACGTGTTACTTTGCTATTTCATAAAATCTAAGTGTTTTTTTTTATAATTCAATCTACAGTTTTGTAAGGGTCGTAAAATATTTCTGCCTGAATTTTGAATATTTAGAGGTTGCCTGGGTTGCCTACGCTTATACTTTAGATATACAATTTTTAAATATCGTTGGGAATAGCGATTCCTCTTTGAATTCATTTGATGCACGGGAATTTATTTTCAAAAATTAGGTGTAGATTTGATATGATGGTTTAAATTACTGCAATATATGTGATTGATCCAGAATTTGACAACATTTCAGATGAACTCATCATTTGGCCGCACGCATTTTCAGGTACTAAGCCGTTTATTTGAGGCATTGTGATATTCAATAGGATTCGAGTTATGCTCAATAATCTCAAATTCATATCGCACAATGACGAAAACCACAGGGTTGTCATTTTCTAGTAGGTAGCGAATCTATTTTGGCTCATCCGCAACCTGCTGGCCTATTGGCCAACGAGTGTGTGCAGGTCATAGGTATTTTATTGTGCTTCATGGGCCGCAGCTATAGCTCTTCCGTTCCTTACTTCAACAAAAATTGTGTAACTTGTTGAATTACGCTATTAATGGAAGTTACTTATTGTTCTACATTCCAGTTACCCCGAGGGGTGACCAGCGCGCAGAAAAACTACTTATTGACTGTCTTAGTGCGTGATGATGAATGATTGATCCAGGTTGGATTCTGAGGCCAAAATGAATGAGCGCAAGCGCTACTTAATTTTGTACTCTCTCTAACTTATATGAAACCATACGAATGATGTCGAGTTGTCCAACATATTTTCGCTCACAAAGGGGAACTAGCGGCAAGTAAAGCAGACTACTCTCTGGCGTCAAGAAACAATTGAAAACACTATAAGGCAAATTGCGTCAACCATGCGTTGAAACAAAACTAAATTTAGGTTTAAGTATCGATGATCCCAACTACGCTGGGGGACGTTAATATTCGAAATGAACGGAAGTCAGTTTTAAAATATACATAAACTTTTAATTTCGACCAAATGAACCGGAAAAAATACAACATTTTAAGGTACAAATACAGGAAAATTGCAAAAAGCGCTAGCTGCAAAAATTGTCCTTACATGTCTCTAATCTAAAATACATGTATTTACAATTAAAGTAATTGAAGAATGTTGTTCTTGGGCCTGAAGTTGCAACCCAACGTATGGCTTTTGAGGGTCTCTAAATAGCCGTCCAAAACAACTGCTGGTCTCGCCCTGTATGGAAACACGACAGTTCGAAATTACATAGTTTAATTGCTCCTGAATTTTACCTTAAAGTAAAATGTGAATGTTTTGAGTGTACAGAAATCGGGAACCATAAGTAAACGCGAGACGTGACCTTGCACCGGCCAAACGCTGGTACCCTGACGCCTTTGAAACCACATTCGGCCTAAACTCGATCCTTGAGCGCTCACAGAAGCCTTCTGTAAGATAAGTTTAACAAGCGTTTCGGAACGAGCTCTTGACCAAATCTAGCGGTAGCGCTGCGGGGTCTAACGCCGCTGACATTGGTGGTTTGTCCGGCCTATTTGTGCTTACGTATGTGGCCGCCGTGCTCTGAATGTTTTCACTTTTGCCTCTGTGCTTTTTTAGAAGACTTGTAGCTAGCGAATTATGAATTCGAGCTGCGGTTTCTGGCGGCGGGTGGTTCTACAGCAATTCGGTTTGACAGCCTGAACTAGATTGATACGACATCGAAAAATGGGCTAGCAAATGTTTAGTTATGAGAAAAAGACCTTTAAGCCTATTAACGTGACGTTCCATGGGCTCTGTGACTTGAAGATTAACTAGTAGTGGAACACTTCCAAGCCTGTCATCATGATTTTTCATGCGCGACTAGTATCATGATATCATGGGAATTTCTGGACTGAGATTTTTGTAGGCAGTTCGACCTCTCAGAAAGAAACTAGGATTAGCGTGAGTTTGTTTCTCAGGATGAAACGACTCACGTGATCGCTCTGGGTGCTACTAACGCTCGGGTTCTAGACTGGTGTCTTCTCGATTAGCAAGATTAAGTGAGGCGAATGGCAACTGGTAGTGTCCTAAGTGCTCCAGCGCCTAAGGCTGCTTCTGGTTGAAGCCCGACTTGAGTCTGAAAGAGAGGCAAGAAGAGGCTGAGACTGCCCCGGGACGGCTTTCTTATACTCGTTCGCGGCCTTCTTCCACGACGTTCAGCGACGGGAACCTAACTGAGGTAAACCAGAAAATTGCAAGAGCTCGCTTGTCGCTGGTTCCCACCTAGTTCAAACAGTTACATCTTGTGGTGGCCAGGTAGCTGTACATAACCTCTTGTGGAGCTCATATGGTTCAGTGTAACCTCTTACTGTCACCAGGTGTCTTTTATGCTTAACACATTTCTAATTCAGTTCGCAAAAAATCGAAACGTCACATACTTGGCGTTCAAATGTATGTACCCTAAGGGTTCCTGGTGTAATCGTAATCCACAGTCTATGGTGAACTATTTAATGGTGTTTTTATTTTTGTTTTGGCCTCATTTCAACTGGTACTCCGCATGCCTAGACTTGGTTCATAACAAACAAACAAACTTTTTTGTTAGAAGGTTTCAAGTACCTAATATGCCCAACGAATGCTAAAATACTAGAAAACTTTGAAGTTAGAAGAACCAACAAATCTATATCTTCTCTTACAACGAAAACACGAGTAAAAGACATTGCATGTCGATGGCTGTCTGAATGATGAGCACATCTGCATCTTCTACTGCCTGCTTTGCTGTGTAATTTTGTTCTTCAAACTTCGGAATTAACATGGAAATTAAATGTCTTTTATTAGTATCGCTCGACAAGAATTTTTCTTGCAAAACAGGTGGAATCATCACTTCCTAGAAAGTTACATCACTGGACACATGTGCTCTAGAGTGACGATATCTTTCGGCGCTTTTCGTATTGACCCACGGTTCAAAATATATAGAAACGCTGTTATTAACTAAATGCTCGGTCATATGTTGATTTCGCACATCCACAGTTGCGAACATACTTAAACTTTTTTAAGTTTGTCAACACAGAAATAACTACATTTCACTGGAAGACATTGCCGGGACAGCCAGTTTTATTCGGTTGATCCCGCCTACTTTTTAGATCAACAAAGCTTCCACGCTTCCATGTGTTGATTCTTATATAAAGAAATTATCCTGGTATTACTCTACCAAGTAATTACCTTTAATAGCACCACTAATCATATACAGACAACAAAGTGCATATATCACTGTATAAATAGTTATATAATAGATTAGACTACTTTAGGTAGATAGTTGGTAAAAAGTATCGTGTAAATGCCGCTTTTACGAGATTTTAAAGGTTTTATAAAATATATTTTGTAACAAATTCGATCCTCTTCAACTTTTCATCGGACATTTTTTCTAACACCTACAGCAACCGAGTTATATGCCAAAACCTGATTTGTTCGTACATTTTTTCAAGATGGTGGCGCTAGCGGCGGTCGCATAAGGTCGCAAACTTAGGTGCATGTTAAGCACTTCCAAGTCTGCACTTCTGCCAAGTTTCAAAACGCAATTTTTTGCACCAAAACACTATTATTATGTACCTAATGATTGGACTATAAATAGAAAACTTGCAGCAGCAACGTTTAAATAAATATACAAACAAAATTAGAACCCTAATTTGTTGAAATGCTTAGTCCCATAATAGTTAAATGACGTTCAGTTTCATTTCATTTATATTTTCTATTATCTAACTTTAGTTGCCACCCTTCCATGCTAATGTTCGGTTTAACAGCACTATTGCTGAAGTGGTTGTGGAATCTAAATTGACTACAGGATATATCAAGATTTCTTGATTTAAGGCAAGTAAAATGTCATCAAGAAATTGTCAGGACGAGTGTATTATATTCTGCAAATTGTCGACAAGACAAGAAATCTTGTCAAAAGGCAGCACTGTGCTCATACTTCAAGCATCATGTCAACTGTAAGCTAGTGTAACTATAAGAATTTTCCTATTATTTCTGAAGAAATTTCAACCCGTTTAATTAGACACGATAAAACGATATGTTTGTTTCTCGCAAGATATTTGAGTGGCGGCAAAGCGCTTTGTTCCACGCAGGTGTACTTGGCGATAATTAAACGAACTAATGAACCGTGTTGCCGAAGTTTGAAGCAGCGAATTAACCACTAATTTAAGAGTTTCGCGGTTCGGATCCGTTTATAGCTTATGCGAGTAATTGACGCGCACTAAGTGTTCTTTAGCATGCAAGAGTTCGACTGAAGTTTATTGTTGCGTTAAGGTTAACGCACATAATAACTATAGTATGGAACAAAGCTCATGAATGCCAGCGCTTAGGAGGTTTGGAAAATGTCAACGACTCTGGAAGTAGAAAAATCGAAAAAAATTCAAAATGTTACTTTTAAGAAAATCAGTAATTCCTTGAAATCATCTAAACAAACAGCATGCGGTTTCACTTATGAAATTATATTCACCTTGACTGGCAAATTGTAAACAGTATGAATGCAGTACTTTCTTACACAAAAGTGATGTGATCTTTAGCTCCGAAATCAGAGAGCAAATAGTTTCACATTCAAAAGTTTACTTTTAAATCCCTATCCTGCATTGTGCAAGTCGTTACTTGTTATAGCAATCTGTTTAAATAATTGCAAATTAATTTTGGATTATTACTTTAATATTGTGAACTTCATGGCACATAAATAAGTTAAACATGATTGTAATTTCAATAAAGAAATGGTCTACCAATATCAAAACATAAAAGAGACTGTTATTAAAAATTTGAAAAAGAAAAAAAGGAGAAATCTGTGGATGATACCACTATCTTTACTTAGGCTTTTGCTATAAAATTTTGTTACAATCAAAAAACGCCACTCTCCGATTGCTCACCAATTTTCACGTCCTTCACATGCTATATTGCCTAACTCCGTGCTAGCGCCTTGGTGGCTGACTTTTTGAGGTCACCGAACTCGTTTGGCGACCTTCAGCTTGTACAAGGCAAATTATCGATCTGTTGTAAGGACCTAACTAGGTCACGCCGTCGATTGTTTGCTGGTGTTCTTCACAGGTGCTTGTTTTGTTAATCGCGCGCTTGGTTTCCTTTTTCTTTATTATCGTCCCTTGAGCCAATCGCACACAATACTTTGTTGTTGGCCTTTGCCCTAACTTAGAGCTATTCGATACAGATCTGTAAGAGCAAAATAGTGTCTCTTAGTTTACTGGCGTTATCGCGGATCTTTATGGGTTAATTATAACTTAAAGGAGATTATTGGGTTTTGTCTATCCATTAATTGCGAATATATAATAGCTTACATATTGAATTTTAGTGATGTAAGCTTAAGGTATGTATGCGCCTATTCTCCCTTGTTCATTATTGCAATTATGCACTCATGTTACGAATTTATAAAGCCGACCCTAGAATTGTTAAAGATTGTGCTGATAGTTTGGCGACCGATTGGCAAAGCCACTGCTGAAGCCCGTTGTTAAGTGAAAGCTTTTGTTTCTGTTTGTCATTGATTACCGAAGTCGTCAAAGACTAGCACAATAGTTTTGCAGTGGTTTTCCGAAAGCCTTAGGAGAGGCCCCGTCGTATGCCCAAACTTCGCTTGGCAGCTGAGTATCTGGCAGGTACCTGTGTACATTACTCTTTTATTCACCGGATAAACTTGCATCACCCTCGAATCTTTGTTCAAGTTTTACTTGTGCTTTTACTGAATATACTAAATTTATACTATTGTGGTGGTATTTTGATAACCTCCTTCTACATTTGGTTTATGGCGTCACCATAAACTTATAATTGCTTGCTAATTTAGCTTGTCTACCAAATAGCGGCTTAAAATTTTAACGCTGATAT
>CALNHX010005002.1:0-115838 GCA_940337035.1 Agriotes lineatus
ATTCTAATCTTTCACTGACTTATGGCCACGTTTTAGCTGAAATGCCCCACTGTGAGACATGGTGAAAACAACCAAAAATGATGGAACAGGACTAATGGATTATTGCCTAATATGTTCTGTCAGCACACACATTTTCATAAATACAGAAGGGAAGGATCAAACCATAACTCCATTACAGTCTACTAAATTTTAATAAATGGAAACAGCAAAAGAGAAATAATGGATGTGAGAACCATGAGAGGATCGGAAACATATGGAGACCGCCATTTTTAAACTTGATATAAAATTTTTATTTTTTAAAATATGATATTTAAAAAAAATACAAAATAAACCTTAATCTTTGGGAAATTATTTGTGAAACAGCACATCCGCCAAATGACGCCCGCATATAGAATTTTGTGCCGAGGTCAAACACATGTGTTTAGAAGCTCCGGTATTAAAGTCCAAATTGGGCCATATCGAGTGATTCAAAAACGCGGAAAGTTAGTGAAGTGAGGAAATAACTAGCGGCACAAACCTGGGCAGATAAGATACGCAACACAAAGCACCGAACAGTGAGCAATTTGCCATAATTAAAACGGGTGGAGGTTAGAAGATAACTAATAAGGTGGAAAATTGCATGCAACTAACTGATAAAGAAAATAACAATACACATACTGGGGTCACGCCAAAATTTTGAAGATAGGCAACACACCGTACGCCAAAGCGCGCGAGCGCGAAGACACCCCCAGGGGCTATGGAGAACATAGAGGAGTTACTAAAGCAAATCAGCAGCAGACTGGATGGAATGGACGCGAAATTAGGACAGATAATTAATGATGTTAGCGCAATAAAACAAGAAAACAAACAACTCAAAGATAAAGTCGAGAAACAGGAAAAAAGAATAGAACTCCTTGAGAAGGAGGCTAGAAAAAAGAACATAGTGATGACGGGAGTAATCGACGAAGAAGGTGAGGGGGAGAGAGAGACACTGGAAAAAATCTTAGTGGTGATGAACAACATAGGGGTGGAGATGGATAAAGAAAAGGACCTAGAAGATTATATAAGGTTAGGGAAACACAAGGTGGCGGGAACGAGACCAATACTAATTAAACTAAGGAAATACAACAAGAAAATGGAGATACTAAAACAAGCCAAGAATCTAAAAGACACCGATATAAGGATCAACGAAGACTATCCTAAAGAAGTGCAAGAAGAACGGAAAAAACTAATTCCTATTATGAAAGAGGCAAGACAAAAAGGACAAAAGGCGCTGATAAAATACAACAAATTAATAATAAACAACGAAGTATATGGTACGGAAAGAAGAGATCTGGCAAGTCAACAAGAGTCGCAAAAAGAGAAACGAGGAGAGACTAGCACTAGTAACAAAAGATCAGTCAGCGAAAGGTCACCTAAAGAAGACCCGTTAGAAGCGCAGTTAAGAAAAATAACAAAAACTTCGAATAAAAAAAACTATTAAGCAAGAAAGAAGCGGATAGGAAAAAAGGTAACGACAAAAGCAATGAACATGGAAATGAAGGGGAAACCAAAAGCGAGGAAAACATAAGAAAGAAAACTAGAAATGGAAAAACAGAAACCAAAGAATACAAATATAGGAAGATAGGGACATGGAACATCAAAAGCCTGAACGGGAAAGAGGAGGAACTGAGTAAGGAATTTGAGAAAGCTGGGGTTGAAATATTAATAATACCAGAAACAAAACGGAAAAGAAACGGATCAACAGAAACCGACAAGGGGCACCTGCTAATATGGAGCGGAATAGATAAAAAGGAAAGAGCACAATCAGGAGTAGGGTGCATAATCCATAAAGACATTAAAAACTTGGTAATCAAGTGGGAGGCAGTATCAGACAGAATACTAGTAGTAGAATTAAAAAACCAGAAGCAGGTAGAAACGATAATTGCAGTATACGGACCAAACGAAGACGAGAAAGTGAAAAATAACGATGAATTCTGGGAGCAGCTAGGTTTAAAGGTAGAAACAGCCAGAGGAGGGATCTTTGTAGTCGGAGATTTAAATGCCAGAGCAGGAAAGAGGGATGACACATACAAAGTTATTGGAAAATTTGGAGAAGACGAGAGGAATAACAATGGACGAAGGCTGTTGGATTTTTGCACAGTTAACGATCTGACTATAGCAAACACCTTCTACGAGCATAAAGACATAAACAAGTTCACGAGAGCAGTAGTAAGCAGAGGAGAGCAATCTATAATAGACTACATAATTGTAGAAAGAGAGAGAAGAACTATAATTAAAGATGTCAAAGTGAAAAGGGGATTCGAAATAGGCAGTGACCATTTCTTAGTAGTGGCCAAAATAAAGAATGATGGTTCAGAAGAAAGAACAGATGAAAAAAAGAAAGAAGTTAAGAAAAATAGAGAAACAATAAGAGCTTATAGATTAAAGAACGAAGAAAGAGCCAAGAAATTCAAAGAAACAATTGAGAGAGAAATAGGAGAGATGATAACTGAAATAGAGAACAAGGATACGGAAGAAGTGTGGAAAATATTCAAAAATATAGTCACAGGAGCGGCCATGAGTGTATGTGGTACACACAAAGAAAAAAGTAACAAGAAACAAACAGCATGGTGGTCAATAGAAATAAAACAACAAGTAAGACTAAAGAAAACAAAGTGGAAAAAGTACTTAAACAACAGGACAGAGGAGAATTATGAGGAGTACAAAAATCAGAGAATACAAGTTAAAAAGATCATCCGAGAAGCCAAACAACAGACATGGAACGAGTTCGGAGACAAATTAGAAAAAGATAGCAAAGGAAATCAGAAGCTATTTTTCAAAGTTCTAAAGAGCCTTAGAAACAATAAGAAAACAGAAATAATTGCCATAAAAAACGAAAAAGGAGAAATAGTGAGAAGAGAAAAGGAAGTCATGGAACGATGGAAAGAGTACTTCCAAAAGCTGCTTGTAACGGAAACAGAAGACGAAAGAGAAAGGGCCCAAGATACTGATAACGAATTAGAAGAAAGAGCAGGAGATGAGGAGAACATAATTAAAATGGAAGAACTGGAAGGGGCAATAAAGGAACTGAAAAACGGCAAAGCACCCGGTGAAGATAGAATCACGACGGAAATGATGAAGAACATGGGAGACAGTGGAGAGCGAATGCTACTGACGATATTCAATAGAATCTGGCAGGAAGAGACAATACCCAAAGACTGGGAAATAGGGCGAATACTCCCAATCTATAAAAAGGGAGATGCCATGGACTGTAATAACTACAGAGGCATAACATTATTGAACACTCCAATGAAGTTGTTTGAAAAAATTATAGAGAAAAGGTTAAGAAAAGAAGTAGAGCCGACACTACTACAAGGACAAAGCGGATTCAGAAAAAGGAGAAGTACACAAGACCACGTATTCACGTTAAAAGAAATTATAAATAGATCGTTAGCAAGGTCAAAAAATGTTTATTTTGCATTTATGGATATGGAGAAGGCCTTTGATCGGGTACCAAGAGCTAAAATGTGGGAATGTCTGAAAGAGAAAAAGGTTAATGATAAATTAATAAGAGTAATCAAATGCTTGTACCAAGTGACTAGAAACAAGGTAATAAGTAAGAATGGAGAGTCAGACATATTCCATACAAAGGAAGGGGTCCGGCAAGGAGGAAGCCTTAGCCCGCTGCTGTTTATCACCTTTATGGACAAACTAATAAGAACGGTAAACTCAAGAACGAAACCGTGGTTTGTGGGATACAGAAATCTTGAAAAAGTGGAGATATCAGAGTGCGCCTTTGCGGACGATATAGCCTTAATAGCCGGAAGTGAAAAAGAATTAAAGAAAAATCTGTGTGTATGGAATGAAGTACTAACAAACAATGGAATGAGGATGAATAAGAAGAAAACAAAAATCATGGTAATATCAGGGGAAAAGAAAGAAATGGAAATTAGAATAGACGACGAACGAATAGAACAGGTGAACAGTTTTAAATATCTAGGAGTAACCATAGACGACGCAGGAAAACAAGGAGCGGAAGTGAACAACAGAATAGAGACAACCAATAAAGTTTACTATGCCTTGAGCAAAGGCCTCATCAACAAAAAAGAAATATCAAGAGAAACAAAGATGAACGTATACAAGGCGATATACAGACCAGTCCTCACGTATGGGTGCGAATCATGGGTCTTATCCGAACGAGAAAAAAGTAAGATCAGAGCAACAGAGATGAAATTCCTACGGAGAGTCAAGGGCGTTACCAAAAGAGATAGGATCAGGAATGAGGCGATAAGAGAAGAACTCAACATAGAACCAGTGGAAGAGTATATTGAACGACGACAACTTGGATGGTGGGGACATCTCCAAAGAATGGAGAGAGGAGCACAGACAAGGATGATTTGGGAGGCAAAAATGACAGGAAAAAAGAAAAGAGGCAGACCAAAGCAAACGTGGGATGTGACAATAGAGAATATACTAGAGAAAAAAGGAAAAACGTGGACAGAAGCGAAAAGAATAGCAGAAGACAGAAAAAACTGGAAAGAGTTCATATCGAGTTGAATCTAGAAAAGTGTGTGAAAGTGATAAAGATAAAAATACAAAATGTTAGCATAGTAGAAGTAATTGTAATACAATCCTTACACCCAAACGGGTAAATAAGGAACTTGATTATATATATAAAATATGATATTTAAAAAAAATACAAAATAAACCTTAATCTTTGGGAAATTATTTGTGAAACAGCACATCCGCCAAATGACGCCCCTCACGTCGTATCACTTCTTCCAAAAGAACTTGAAAATTTTGCATCACACGCGTAAGCATAGCAGGTGTAATCGCACGAATTTCTCGGGTGATGTTCTGCTTTAACACATCTAAAGTGGGTGGTGCATTCTCGTAGACTTTTGATTTGAGATATCCCCACAAAAAAAAGTGGGTGTCCAGTGGCAAATTTCCTACGAGAATGCACCACCCACTTTGGATGTGTTAAAGCAGAACATCACCCGAGAAATTCGTGCTATGCTTACGCGTGTGATGCAAAATTTTCAAGTTCGTTTGGAAGAAGTGATACGACGTGAGGGGCGTCATTTGGCGGATGTGCTGTTTCACAAATAATTTCCCAAAGATTAAAATTTATTTTGTATTTTTTTTCAATAACATATTTTAAGAAATAAAAAATTTCTTTTAAGTTTAAAAATAAAATTTGCCGGCGGACACCCGTTACAGTTGAGGTTTATATAACTTTGGTAAAAATGTTATGCCTTCTTGAAGTAACCATTCACTTTTTCTATTAGATATCAGTGTAAGTTTAATGCGACATTATGATAAGGGAAATTGTCTATAACAGCTACGGAATTCTTCATAAATTTGGATGAAGGCATCCTTTTACACATCTTTTGCAATTGGTACCGTTCATATCGTCATGGTACTCTCCACTTTTTGTCGGAGATTTAAATGTTAATAAACAGTTTAGAATAAAATCCATCTCGTCGCTTGCGTGAGTCATGATTAATCGTTGACCCTTCACAATATTGGAGAGTAACCCTTCGTTGTTATTGTTGCTCCAACTTCTTAAATTTGTATGCCCACTATGAATGTAACTTTCATTCAAAAAGACAATCGGCCTAGTGATGTGGGTCGGGTAAATACCTGGTGGGTAGGGTATTTATAAATGGGTATTTACCTGCGTATTTATCCGTGCCTCGGGTAAATACCTAAAAACTGGGTATTTATCGAATTTATAATATTTAGGGCCGGTTGCAGAAAGCAATGTTAAGTCTGGTGTTAGCTAACATCGCGTCAAAGTGAACAAAAACGAATCAATTCTCAAATGCTTATGGTAACTAATACATTAGTAAACAATATTTGATGCGATTTTGTTCACTTTGACGCGATGTTAGCTTAACATTGCTTTCTGCAACCGGCCCTATGAAAGCTAAGCTAACTTTTACTCACATAATCTTATCTTAATAAATAAACTACACATAAAGGAACTGGAATATTTTATGTAAAATAACAATTTAAATAATATTGAATAAGCTTTCACCCAGGTAAATTAATCGTTTATCGGGAAAAAACATTGGCTGCCGAAATTTATGGAAATAAACAGTTAGATGCAATAAATTGTGTCTGTTAGAGTTTACAAACAACATTGTGATGGCTGACTCCGAAGATTGGGATAATTTAAATTGTTTGTACATTATTTTCTGACTTGTTTCCATTTTTGAAAAATGACCATAACATTAACTTGAAAAATAATCCTTATATTTATTAGCATTAATATTAATATATACTTATAGACACATTATTAAACAATCTTAAATAAGGCAAACAATATCACAAAATAATATAAACAATGCTGTATACCGGTGGGATCATAAGTATGCAACAGCAATGAGATAGCATGAACAAAGCACATAATACTTGAATAAGAACAAGGTCCCTAAACTGTATAGGTTGCCTCGTAACTGAGTTTGTGGATGCCGCCTGGCGAGGGGTCAAGGGAGTTCGTGACGCGTCGTGTTTCCCGCATGTTTCCTACTGACCGGTTGTCGGCAGTAGAACGGCGGTCTTTTAAGTCTGTGCGTATGCGTTCTTGTGGTTATATGCATATAAAAGATCAAAAGTGTGTTTTATGTGTTTGTGTTTTATTTAATATTTATTAAACGCTGTCTATTTGCAGCGTTTTCATAAATAAAAGTAAAAGTACGTACCTACTTAAAAATTAAATAATTTTAACACAATCTATAATTTAATGTAATTTTTAGTTTAAATAAAAGGAAAAAGAAAAAACGAACATACCAGGGCAGAGATGTGCTGTTGCAGTTTGCAATAATTTTTATAATAAACAAAAAGGTGACCAGAATAAGTCGTATTATTCTATTCCAAAAGATCCCAAACTTCGTAAACAGTGGATAACTGCTTGTCGAAGGGATGATAAATTTAATCCAGACACAAGCAGGGTTTGTTCCATCCACTTCAAAGAGGGTGACTTTGAAGTAAATATGATGGCTAAAATGCTCAACATACCGACAAGAAAAGTTTTAATATCCGCAGGTAACTACCTAGATACATATTTATTTAGTCATAATAATTAATTACTCTTAACGTAATGTTTGTAATAATTATTTCACAGCTGTACCAACACTTCATCTGACCTCAACTACTGATGTCGCTACTTCTACTACTACTACCCGAAACAAGAGAATGCAGAAAAGGCAACGAAAGGCTTTGGTTGAAGAAATGTTAGAGCAGATTAAGTTTCCTAAACTAGACAATGCGGCAGTTGGAAAGGCAGCGGAAAGTGCAGTTGAAAATATTCCATCTACTAGTAAAGAAGACGAATACAATACCCTGCTGCAAAAGTATGAAGCGACCCTTCAAGAAAATAGAGACCTAAAACTGCTACTACTTCAGAATAAAGAAGATGTAAAAAATTACCAAAACCAAATTAAAGACTTTGAAAAACAATTATCGTTATTGCCAGGAAAAATTAATAAAGAACAGCAAATTGCTTTGGAACATAAAATAAAACAAATATTTGATGGTGTACTTACCAATAATCAATTAGAGATAATTATGAAAAAAAAGAAGAGGGTAGTTTGGAATGCTGAAGATATCTCAAAGGCATTTACCATTCGATACTTTAGTAAACGGTGTTATCTGTTCTTAAGGCAAACGCTAAACTATCCGCTCCCAGGAATTTCTTCGTTACAAAGATGGGCTGCAAATATAAACATGAGGCAAGGCGTTCTGCAAGATATCTTGCGCATAATGAAAGTGATGGGTCAGACAATGCAAGCGTTTGAAAAAATAACAGTTTTGCAATACGATGAAATAAAAATTTCGTCTCTGTACGAATATGATCAAAAAGAAGATGAAGTGGTTGGTCCCCATTCATACATGCAAGTCGTAATGGCGAGGGGTTTGTTTGCTAAATGGAAGCAACCTGTCTTCATTGAATTCGATCAAAAGATGACAAAAGATATTTTAGATAAAATAGTGGTTAGTTTACATAACATTAACTATAACGTTGTAGCTTGTGTTAGTGATTGCGGTGGCGGTAATGTAGGACTGTGGAAGGAACTATCAGTGTCAATGGAAAAAACCTCCTACGAACATCCTGTAACTAAAGATCCCATCTATTTTTTTGCAGATCCACCACACTTATTAAAGCTTATTCGAAATTGGTTACTAGATACAGGTTTTGTTTTGGAAAACGGAACAATTATTAACAGTGTTCCTGTACGTGAGTTGATACAATTTGCAGGCACTGAAATAAATTCTTGCTACAAATTAACACCAAATCACATAAATTGTGATAAAACAAAGCGACAAAATGTTTTATTAGCCACACAGCTGTTATCTCGTACGACTGCAACTGCTTTAAAACATTACTCCTTAACATGTGATAGAAAATTAGCTACTAATACTGCAGAGTTTATTGAACTAACTAATACGTGGTTTGATATTATGAATACATTTTCACCGAGTTCCGCGACAATACCTACAAAGCAGCCATATGGTAAAAATTTGCAATACCAAGAAGATATATTGGATAAAATGATAAATACAATGTACACCATGCGCTGTGTGACAAAAAATGCACTGCAGACATTTCAAAAAGGTGTCATAATTTCGACTACATCATTAAAACATCTTTTTAATGACATGCAGAAAAAACATAATATATCCTACATTCTAACACATCGCTTGAATCAAGATTCGCTTGAAAATTTTTTTTCTCAAATCAGGACACGGGGAGGTCTGCATGACCATCCGTCTCCTTTAAATTCAATTTATAGGATACGGATGATAATATTGGGGAAAAATCCAGGAGTTATCCAGACCAATACAAATACAATTGATATGGAACCAGATGAATATGTTGTAGCTACAGCCTTCAAAAAAGCAGACATTTCTAATATAAAAGTTTGCATACCTACAATTCAACCCGACTATATAGAAAGTAGTAACTCAATTTCTGTTACTGATGTTTCAGGTGATGATAGTGAGACTAGCAGTACTAGTAGCTCTGCAGTTAATATTGAAAAAGTTCACACAAAACCAAGTTTAGAAAGAACCATGGAAGAAGATGGACTTACATATATAGCAGGTTATATTGCCAAAAAATTTAAAGATAAGTATCCAGAGTTAGGGGAATATACTTACAAAAACAGAAATATTAACAGTTGTGCAATACCATCTTGGCTGCAGCATCTATCTTTTGGTGGATTAATTGAACCATCGGAGATATGGATGACACAGATTAGAAAAATTGAAAAGCGATTTTTAAAATTCCATGGAAAATCAGATGTAAGGAGAGGCAAGAAAATTTTGAAACGAACACAAGTATATATAACAAAATCTGTACCTGATATTCCCTTAGATCTAGTTCAAGCAGCAACAAAAGTAAGATTCTTTTTAAGAATCAAATATTTAAACATAAAGAAGGCAGAAAAATCAGATAAAATAAAGAAACATTATTTAGAAAGTGATGCTAGAAAATTAAATAAGAAATATAAAAAAATCATACAATAATTTTTCAGGTGCAGGTGTTTTCAACTTATTATGTTATCTACAGGCTTTTAGAAATAAGTTTAATTTTATAATTAGCATTACGCCGAGACTGTTTCTTCGGAAATTACAAAAAGTCATATTGTTATGTTAGTTGCAAGTTTATGTAATTATTTGAAAAAAAATCTTTATTAAAATATATTATTTTATGTACTTATACATGTTTATCATATATTGTTCGTCAAATACGTATTATAATTAATAAATTTGGATTCAGCCTACAAACAAACAAGTCTACCGATACCCATTTCGAATCCATTCTACATGTTTAACAAACTTTCCCGCCGTTGTAGGAAACCGAGCGCGTCATAGGGCGGGACTAAGCTCTGATTGGTTGTTGAAGTATGAGGCAACCTATATAGTTTAGAGACCTTGGAATAAGAAAGAGATAACCGTACAAAAAAGTTACTTTAGTACGCATATTTAGTTGACATATGACATAATTAAAATGAGCGTCAAGTCTACTCAAATATTTGTTTCTATGTTCATCTCTTTCTTATTCAATCGTTGAATTCTGTTTTTTACTTCCTTTTACTATAAAGGAAGTATTGGATTTACCCCAAAAATTCGAAATTGAGTTTTCAACAGATCTTCACGTTTTAGAGTCCCCTGAACCCAAAAAACATATTTTTTTTCATTGGTCTGTGTGTCTGTGTGTCTGTCTGTCTGTGAACAGAATATCTCAAAAACTAAAAGAGGTGTGACGTTGAAGCTTCATATATAAGTTTTGTGTACTATGTAGATGAGACAGCAAGCTTTTGAAGAAAATCGCATAACCGGAAGTAGGTGTTTACTCTTGTGATTTTTCAGTTTTTTTCGATTTTTTCAAAAACGGCTCTAACGATTTTTTTGAACTTCACATTTTTATTACACTTTGAATGTGTATTGATGTGAGATAAGTGATTTTCCATTTGAATACTTCTAAAATGGGTTTCTTTTGTTTTTTCTTTCTATTTTTTTGTTAACTCCCGTTTTAAATAGAACACCCGGTATATTATTACATTTTTGAATTCAGCTTAAAATTATAGAGAAAATTTGTCTCTTCAACTAACGCTCTATTTTGTACCGTTTTGGCAGAATTTGTAATTTTCGAAAATATTTGACACATGCTTACAAATTTAAAATCAAATTTTTGGCTAATTATAAGATCACTGTAAAAGGAAGTTGTGTGCGTGTATCACACCAGATTTTTATTCATTATATCTCATTGCTGTTATATACAGGTTGCCTAAAATTGTACAGAACATGGCAATTCCATGAGTTGGAAAAGGTTCATAAGACCACTTTGGTAGCTAGGCAACAAGTAGGTACAATAGCTACTTGTTGCCCAGCTACCAAAGTATTTACTGCATTTTCCATTTCGGTTGCTCTTATCGCAAATAGTATTTGAACCTTTTCCAACTCATGGAATTGCCATGTTCTGTAGAGTTAGGTATGTCCCCACCTGTATTTCAGGCAGTAAATGTTCTCAGTTCAGCTATTTTCTTAAACATTTTTATAAAATTCGCATAGAGCACCTTCACTTACCAATCAATTATACTGATTAGATTAACTTTATAATATTTGTAAATAAGTCTATAAATACCCGCTTAAATACCTATTTTGGGTATTTACCCGGGTAAATACCCCGGGTATTTACCCCTAAAAATAAATACTCGGATAATTTACATCACTAGCTGTAAGTAGTATAAAATCTTTCATTAATACAATTTTCAATCATTAAAAAAAGTAAATCATGATTTTTTCAAACTAGAGATTTTTGCGGTTTTTGAAGTCATGTCTGTCAGTCTGTGAGTCTATCTCTCTGTCACCTAATGGATCGGCCTGAAAATTTATACCATCGTTTCTAATATAAATTCATAGGGCCTACTTAGTGATTTTTGGTTAAAATTTAGAACCTGAAGTGATACTTGTTTTGTGAGGAAATTTCATAATTGTTTAACCCTCGCCCGGCGGAAATAATTTCAGTTACGCGGAGTGCGGAAATGGGTCTCTGGTGACCCGGATCGAATTCAATTTTTTAAAATTAGTTTTAAAGCACCGCAATGTCTGTTTTTCTAATACATACTTGCACATGATAATATAATCATAAAATTTTTATTTTTATTGACGTGCAGACTAAAAAATTCTTCATATTCTGCGTCACTTTCGTCGTTTTCGTCATCATTACGCATTAGTTCGTCATACAATTGTTGTTCCATAAGGGGAATTTTATTAGGATCCTTTCTTTTTGCCTATTATTTTACATAGTGTTATTATACTCTAGAAAACAAAAAAAAACAGTGGAGCGCGAAACGCGGAAACCGGGTCTCAAGTGGCCCGAGCGGATTACCTCAGGTATACCAAGACATTTTTCCACGAAATTTATTCTACAGCATCTCCATAACAGCTTCGAGGAATACGCAAACACCCAAAGCAGTATATTGGAAAACGGTAGAATTATTAAAAAAAAAAGAAAGTTCGGGTCACTTGAGACCCGGTTTCCGCAGTCTGAAGGTTAATAAAAATTAAATTTCATAGGACAGGATCATATTATATTATTATGAAATTAGCTACAATTTTCGTTTGAACAGTTGTTTTGTAGAAAGTAGTTTTTGAAAAAATCGCAAAATTAGATTTTCATAAAGATAATGGGAATAATATTTTTTACAAACCGTTTTAATATTACGTAATTAACTATAACTTTTGTCAAAAGTTTTTATAGGAAGCATAGGTTTTGAAAATCACAAAATTAAAATTTTACAAGCAGTAAAAGAAAGTTGTGTGATGACCACATCTAATTTTCTAAACTGGGAAATCATTGAATGAGGGATTCCCCTTTGTAGGAAGGTGGAAACCCCTTACTGCAGAACATAATTTGATAAACCCTCTTTTAAGTATACACTACCACCAAGCACACAAAATCCCCGGAAAATATATGAACTAAATCTAAAATGTCACTTCGCTATTGCAGTTTTTACGTCAGAAAATTGCTCATGGAAAGGAGTGACATTGTAGAGTGGCATTCTAGGTATTTCAGGAAAATGAAGAAAACAGAAAACTAGGTGGTGAACACAAAACCTGTAACGTTCCTAGAATAAACATATATTCATCCTAATTACGGAGTAGGAAAATGCTGGCAGTCAGATGATGAACCAGGTGTTTACAAAAGATACATTTAAATGACTCGTTACTCGGGACTTGGGTAGTCGGTACATTGCAAAACAAGAATTGATTACAAGGAAGTCTATTATAAGAAGAATATACTGTATTTGGGTTTGTGTTAGCATTTTTTCTCTCTTCAGCTTTTCTTTGCTTTGGCGATCTTAATGTCTATTTTCTTTGTTTAAAAACGTTTCGTATTAGCCTTTAAGGCCAGGACCTAAGGTCAAAAGTGAGGTTAGAAATATTTCAAACTTTAAGTTTACGCCATGAGCTTAAAATCGAACTTTTATTAGGCGATTTTTTAAACAACGGTTAAGAGCAGGCATATAAAGGGGTACATAAAATTTTTGTCTCAGTATAGCATTATTTGTTTTTATCAATTTCGCGCCAAAAAGTTAATCACTCCCCAAATCTAGTTTACTGTCTCCAGTCCTTTTATATTGGTATGCGCCCCTTGCAAAGTAAGTAGGGCTTCTTCTCAAATTGATTTCCGTCAATTAATTTCTAAATTATTCTTATAAAGTAAATGTTTATTAAAAGAATATAACTATCTCACTCAAGCGCATGTAAAAGTTGCAGTTGTCTCTGTTACACTAAGGCAGTCAAATATTTACTACAGTTCAGCCTACGACGTACGGATGGCGCCACAAGATTTGAATAGTGGCGGTGATTTAACTTTTAAGAAAATGAACTCATACGAATAAAGAAAATATTAAAAGTTTAATTTCAATATAACACTTTATAAACTTATTTCTCGTTACTAAAAAGACACTTTATGGTGGGCATTCTTGCCATAATCAAACTGTCCGAAAATATACATTCATTGTAATTAACTAGTTGTGGAAACGGCAATTCGTAAACACTTGAATAAAAAAATATCTGAAGGACACTTTGCATCTGGGTGTAAAATAATTTTCAATAATCTACCAACAGTAAGAATTAAAAAAATTATTATTTTGCTGAAAAATAGGCTAAAATCTACCTGATTTCGACAATTTTTTTATTGGACTTTCCAAGTAACGTAACTCAGATAATATTCATACCCGGAACGAACAACACGCGTATTTTTGTTTTGGTGAGTGGTCACGCAGTCGGTAAATCAGTATGTTTATATGTCTCAAACATCAATTGGGCACATATAAAGCCGCCAAAAGCCATAAATCACTGATAACTGATAAAAAAGCATGCGACTTCGGCCGTATCATGTGTCGCCTGTCGACGTCGAGCCTCTAAAACGAACACCATCATCATTTGCTGTTCCCCATCAACACATTGTATTGTATTCTGTATTGAAATGGATTGAATAACGGAATGCTTCTAATGGCAAGCTCTTGCGACACTTTCGCAAATTTGATACTGGTGTCGCCACCTTATCGAGTGTGCATGGCAACTCCGACCTTAGGACTTGGCCTTAAGGTAAATGATAATTAGGAAATCTAATAGATTTATTTTATTGCATTCTTAATTGTTCTATGTACTATTATTTTTGTTACAATGAATTTATTTAACAAGTAGTAGTTTAGTAACTTAAACACTGTTACATGTAAAAGAACTCAATGATTTGTAAAATAAAAATTTTTAATTTCCCGCGTTTACAAATGTTTATAACTTTTCTACGGAGTGTCAAACGGAGCTAGCGCCAGCCTCCCCTACCCGGGATTTTTGTGTGCTTCGTGGCACTGTAAATATAACCCCATTTACACGTTTTACATGTTTAAAGAATGCTTATTTTCATATTTATAGGTAAATTACAAATTACCCAAGTATCTACCTTTTACCTAAAAATAAAAATTAATATTCATTCAGATTTTTACATAACATACTTAAATGTAAAAATAGTGATTGTATCTAAAACCCAAAAAAACCCAGTGGGCAGAAAATTTCTGAAAAAACCCAGGTTTTTGCCAACTCTGCTAACTACTAACTGAAAGAAATGGCATCTTACTCAGATGAACTACTAACTGAAAGAAATGGCATCTTACTCAGATGGCAAAAACATTTCCCGGAGTTACTGAAGAACAATCAAATGCTCAAATGATACAACCACACACATCCGAACGAAACGTTGCAGAAGTAGAACTGCAAAATCAAAACATTTTAACCAGATTTTCTATGGCATTGGTGCAAACTGAATGCTTCGATATGATTACCTACTCAATATTTTCCACAAGGAGGCCATTTGTTCCTGCCAAAGCCAGAAATTTTACAACTTGTTAAAAAATGTGACAGTTTATCTACTAATGGAATAATAAATAATAAAAATAACAATAATTGCTCTTCTATTAGAATTTAAGGAGCAAAAAATAAATTTACTCATTTTTTTTAAACATCAAATAGGTTTAAGTCTAAACCTACCACTACCTACGACTCCCAAGGGATTGGTATACCTGTTATGATAAAAGACGTTATCGAATGAGCAATATCGTTATTGACCTATGCTAATAGCAATTTACGTTAATGTCCGGCCTTTACCGTCAATTACCAATTATAGCAAACAGTGTTGTTAATTATACCCTTGTGAAATTATAAATGGTATTGTCGTTCATTCGCCATTACAGGGGGCTTTCAAGACAGTTATTGAAGAAGCTTGTAAGGTAAGAAATAGAGACGCAAAGTTGAAGGAAAGTAGTACAACTGGAAAACTACGAACAAGAAGTTGATGTGCTAAAGCAAAAAAAAAAACAATAAATCCTGGGAGCAATCAGAAAGGTAGCCAGGGAAGAGAAGGCCAAAAGAAAGAAAAGAAAGTCAGGCTCCAAAAAACTAAGAATATACCCCAAGGACGGAAACCTAAAGACATGAGGGTTAAAAAGGAACTTCAGTGCCGATTGTTTTTTTTTTAAATTGAGAATTGTAAAATTGCAAGATTTTTAACTAACATTTGTGGGTTATGTTGACGTTTATCTCTCGCCCAGCCAACTACAAAAAATTGTTAAACAATGGATTACTTCACTGCCGATTTCTCGTATTTTAATGACGATTTCGACGTTCTCCACGGCCGATTTACAAAAAAAAAAAAGAATTTTAAAGATAGAAATAAAAGAGAAAGAAAAAGAGGACTATGTGATAATAATAGCACACAGGTCAATGAAGACAGAAGTTTTAGAGCGAAATCGATATGCAGCAACAAATAGACAACGACATAGGACATAAACCAAAGAATGTAAAATGTAATTGTATACTAAGTTAGCTAGTAAAAGTGTTCACGGTGCGACAGTTCTACAAAAAGTAGCAATTGTACACGTGCAGTAAGAAACATCTGTAATGTCAAATGCGATTTGTGTCATCGAGTAAACAATGTAAACTAACTTTTCTAAAATGTCAAGATGCATTTTAGCACAGCAGGATCCATGTTACCGCAGGATATCCCCGAACAAAAGAGAAGAGTTACATGAATACCCTTTTGCCCTGACTAACAATAGACCAGACGAAAAGGGAAAGTCAACCCGGATGGACAATACAGTCGTAAACGACTCGAAAAGGGAAAGTCTGGAAGTTATTTTAACCACTTGTGCAATAATAGATAGAAGAAGCCTAGCTGGGAATACCCCTTCCATTCAAGCGCTACCTATATAAGCGAATGTAGTTTAGTTTTCAATACACTTCACTTCACTTCTTCTGCATATTCCGACTTGACGCATTTTGGCGAAGACCAAGGTCAGATTCCAAGCTTGTATGTTTGTAAATTTTTTATGTGTTCTAAAGTAAATAAAAGGAATGTTATTGTTTTCCACAAACGGTTGTATTTTACTGAATTTAATTCCACGGTGGTGAACAACGTTTAACCCTTTGGAGACGGTCGCCGTTCATGTACGGTTTTCGTTTGCGTCTTAGCCGATCGCCCGCCGTACTTGTACGATTTCGAATGCACAAGGCAAGAGCTATGATCTTACATATACGACGCTGTTTGCATCTGTGTGTGACGGCCGCCGTAGTATAACGTCCAATAAAACAATATTTGTACACAGTCGTCGTATCTGTACGTGTGTACTCGTTGACCGGACGCCGTACATGTACGATCTCAGCAACACAACGTTCGCCGTACACGTACGTCATCAAAATTTTGGCGTTTGGGCCAAAAATATTGCTTTTAACACATTTCTATTATCAAGATTTTAAAAAGGAAACACAATTTATTGATTCAATCGTATGCAAACATAACAAAAACTCAAATAATAATAGATTCTTACAAAATACAAAGTAAACAACTTAGTATAAAAAAAGAAAAAATTGGTATAGGTACATAAATTCAAATATGAAAAAGACTTGTTCAAAATTTCAATTTTGTATGATAATCTTGGAAACATGGATAAACACAAAGAGGGACACCACATTCACTGCACATAAATCGAACGTCTTTCCTCTGGCGCTTCTTCACTCTTGTGTTTGCACATACATGGCAACGACGCTGTGTTCTGGATCCTTGTATAGCTGTCGGCGGAATTGGTGAAGGAAAGTGCCTCTGATATAATCTTATAGGATTGTCCACCGTGGTTGGTCTTGTTGATTTCGGTTTCAGGGTGCAATATTTGTCAAAAATTTGTTTTATTATCGCAAGTTTGAATTCCACAAATTGCGGTTTCTTTCCAGTATTTACTTGATACAAGATAAATGCATTATAGTATGCTAAGTCCACCAAGTGGAAGAAGAGCTTTTTATACCATTTTAGTGTTTTTCTGGCAGATTCCACAAAACTTATTTGCATGTCTGCCTTGTCGATGGCTCCCATGCTTTGATTGTATTCCAGAACAACATGTGGTTTTATAATAGCTTCCCCAGTTGTGCGATCCTTTTTTCCTGTTGCTCGTGCTTCACCCGTAAAAACCGTAGTAAGCATGTGGACATTTCTCCGGTCGCACCATTTTATTGCTAACATTTTGTCGGTATGTGCAGACAACCACTCTCCTTTCCCGACACGATCAAATTGGGGCATACCTTTCCTATTTTGACGAACAGTGCCGCATCCACCAGTTTTTCTTTCCAAAAGAGTCTCAGAGAGTGTTGGACTTGTGTACCAATTGTCGACGTGAAGTATGTGGTACTTATCGTAGAATGGTTCCATGAGGGTGTTTACGATATCGCCACTTATACCAAGTTCATCAGTTCTTTCAATTTCTGTGGTTTTTCCAGTGTAGACAATGACGTCAAGGACATACCCAGTCTCTGAGTCACAGAGCTCAAATAGTTTTATTCCGAAGCGGTGCCTTTTTGCAGGAATATATTGCTTGAAAGACAGCCGACCTTTGAATAAAATCAGGCTTTCATCAATTGCCAGATGTTGAAAAGGATAGAATGCATCTTTGAACTTTTCCTTCATAGCATCAACTAGCATCCTTATCTTTCGTAAAGAATCATTTTCTTTTTCGGTTTCGCTATTTGAAAAATGCAAGGCACGTAAAGTACTCAAGAAATAATCACGAGAGCAAATTTGTGCAAAAAACGGCGTCTCCATGAGTGGGTTTTTGGACCAATAATCAGAAAGTTTCGGTTTCTGCACAATACCCATCAATGTTGTCACACCAAGAAGGACGTAAATTTCCTCAACACTTCTGTCCGTCCAATTTTTATGAGATAATAATGTTTCTTTCAGCTTATTTCCATATGAGTTTGTTTCTTGTGTAATAGCACACATCAGGTTCGCATCGAAAAAGTGCAAAAAATAATGTAGTTCCGGTAAATCTTCTGTAAAGTTCAAATGCGGTTTTATTCCTGAAGCTTCACTAAAATTCATTTCTGAAGGTAGAAAGTTGTCATCAAATGTCCATGTGTACTTGTTCTGTGTTTTTTTTGTTTGTTGCGTACTAGGCTCTTCGACGTCATCGGATTCATTTTCTACTGCGAAACCATCTTGTTCAATTTCAGAATCACTGGATTCCTCGAATTCACTTGGAACATATTCACCTCCGCTCGATTCGCCTTCCAAAATTTCCCGAAGTTCTTCGTCAGAAAGACCTCTTTTTTGCCCCATTCTTGCTCACACGACATGCGACGTGGTACTAAGTAGGTATCGAGGGTAACTGCAGCGCGCACGAACAATATACAACACCCCACCGATTTTGTCCCGGCGCCGTCCAGGCCGTGCGCACGAGCTCCCCGCTGCCGTCTCGAACAGGTTAATAAACATCACAACAGTTTCAGTGGTGCAAAAATGCGCTTACTTTGATACTACTTTACTTGAATTTATTGCTTGTTTAAGATAGAAATAGCTTAAAAATGGTAATATATTGATTTTATTCACAAAAAACCAGACCAGCCATGATCAAATTTGTTTATGCCAAAATAAATGTTATTTTCTGTCAGTTATCAATTCACGTATTTAACTAATTACTATGAATAATAATGTTGAATATAGGGGTATTTATCACCAAAACATTTTACAGAGGCGTCAGTTTATGCAGTTTGTGATTTATTCTCGGTTAAATTTAATAATCAACCTATTCCATCTGTATCAACAATTCACAAGTTTGTGAAAAAAATAGTTAAATACATGAATTGATAAGAAAATTACATTTATTTTGGCATAAACAAATTTGATCATGGCTGGTGTGTTTTTTGTGAATGCAAAATATTTATTACAGCTTTTAAGCTATTTCTATCTTAAACAAGCAACAAATTCAAGTACAAGGAAATCCCAATAGAATCAAGAGTGCAAAAATACAAAAAAGTCGCAGTACCAGTAACAACATAAAGCTCAAAATCATGGACAACAATGAAAATCCAGCGAAACAAGCATAGCAGTAGTGAAATTGATTCTTAAGGGAAAAAAAGGGCAACTAAATTATGGACAGAATCATAAATAGACCGTACTAGGAGAAACTGAAAGTACAGCAATAGAAACAATTATTAAAGAGGGACAAATGAGATGGTTCAATCATGTAATGAAGATGACTGGCGCAAGAACAACAAGACGAGTATACGGAACAAGAACAAAGAAAAAGACAGTAAAGGAAGACCCAGAAAAATATGGATTGAAGAGCTGAGAAATGCAGTGAAAAGAGGAGGAATGAAGTGGGTAGAAATAAGACCAATGGCGCAAGATAGAAGAAGATGGAGACAACCCCCCCAGCCTTACACTCAAAAGGGTAGAAAAGCTTTAGGATTAAGTAAGTAATCAAGACATTGCTTGGCCATTAACGTCATTACAAAGACTTCCAAAATTATTATCCCGTTTAAAGCATTCCCTGTAACATACCCACAAAAGAAAGATCCCATAAATTGGACAAAGCCACATCGTTTTCGAATATTAATGGGATGTCCAGGACAAAAGCAAGGTTTTTTCACGACAAACTTGTTAAGATTTTTCTGCACTCCTTGTAGCTCCGCAACGCTGGTTTTGCGCCTTCGTTATCGTTATCTGCATGCTTTTCCTTGGCCTAGCTTGACCGCGAGGCAGCTGGAACGCTCTCGATGCTCGCATTCTTTTGTTTTGAGCGTGTGTGATTCTTTTTGTCCTGCCGCTGTACGAGCCTTCAGTTTTTGGTATTTATGGAAGTCTTAGGGCCTCGCTGTAGAGCGGACTATTGCGTGGTTTGAACAAAATTTTGGAGACGTTAGTTTCTTCTCGCCGCATTCGACACTGTGCCGCACCTAGCCTTCGATGCTAGATTGTCCAGTTCACCAGGGTTGAGTTGCATTTACTTTGGGTTTCGTCTCCCTTGGCGAGCAGTTTTTGGTCATTGGTTCCGAATTTGAAAACCAGAGCCTGGATCCCTGATAAGCACGCTGTAGGTGCCCGTGAATGAGTGAAAAACGGCTTACCCCATCGCTAATTTTGTGCCGCCGCATCCAGCCTGCGATTTTCAACTAATTTTCCCAAAGCATTGCAAGAAGGCGAGTAACGACCGCTTAGCACCTTTTTAATTTGTTGTGCAATTACCGGCGAATTATTTTTCGGTTATGTAAGAGTTTGTTACTGTATTGTATTATCATTTGGTATTCCTAAATCAGCCCAGTTTTTAGGACATTCCGGATTTCAGACAAAAAATCTATGGGTGCTATATAAATATAGTTTCAGACAACTGTGCAATTAAAAAATTTACTTTGGTTAATATGAACTATCAACAAACCACAAAATTCAGCAAAAACAAATTGTAAAAGATCACCGATTGAGTAAAAAAAATAAAAAAACAAAAGAGAATAGCGCTGTATCAATAACGGAATACTCATATTATGAAAGCATAAAAGAGCAACAATATAGACAACTAAACAAAAACAGCAACAACAATTAGAGGCGTTTAAGAGAAGCATCACTTACCAAAGGAATATAGAATATAAAAAATTAAAATATAGAACGAAAGTAATCACGAAGACATGGACAAAATAAATCAAGGAAATTGAAAAAATGAGAGCAGAAATGCGAGATAAATTTCAAAAGAATATAAAAATAAGAGATTAGAGAGATAAGGAAAGAAACTGAGTGGAACCAGGACAAAAAATAGTATAAAAACACTGGAAAAGACAATGAAAATGCAAGGAAGAGAGAAAACAAAGGCAAAAGAGAAGATTGGAAGGTAGAGAAAAACGTGGAAGATATGATTAGGAAGTACATAATTGGGTGTAAATGCAACTACGGTATAACCAAAGCCTTCAAAATAGGAATTCATGGTTGCAAAAAAAAAAAACAACTAAACCACTAAAGAATGTTAATAAAAAAAAAACATAAGGGAGCTTGGTTTTAAACTAGGCTCTACAAAAAACTAGCATGCCAATTTCAAAAAATTATGGTAACGATACTGACACAATAGAAAAGACAAAAAACCAAAATAAAACAGTTATAGAAAAACGGAGAAAAAAAAATTTGAATAAAAACATGGAACATAAGAACGTTTAACCCTTAATTATGTGAAGGAGACAAATGTACTCCACGGCCAGTTCTTTATCTGTATTTTCGCTCAAAAATTCTTTTAGCCTCTGGTTTTAAGTAATTGTAGTTTACAGTTTTCTCCCTCTGTTAAATTTTTGAATTGGAATATTTTTGGAGCAAAAATAGTTGAAATACAACACAACAGACTATGCCATTACCCCAGCATATAAGATTCTATCGATTGTTACTTACACACACGACTGATAAAATATACAAAGGAAATAATTGGGGATTACAAACATGGATTTACAGCTGGAATATAAATAGCAGATAATGGAAAAAAGCCACGAACATGATACTGACATTTACCTACTATTTATAAACTTCAAACAGGCTTTCCATATTATTATTATCGTTTTGTTTGCTGTGCCGTTTCTGAAGTAACCGATTCAATTGCTATAGTTCCACTATTATTGTACCCTTGTTTTGCAATCTAAAACACCCGTGGAAGGCATTTTAGAAGAATAAGGCGAGGTTTAATCTTCCTGGTTTTACATACACACAGCCCAATGAACAGTAACTGCATGTGAACAGGCCAGGATAAAATCAAAGCAATCGACGAACGCCACGTACCTTTTTAATTGGACCATATATTTCAAACTCCCTCCTCAGCTTCGACTCTGATGTGTCGTAGTTCTAAAAAGCAACGAGCCATAAGAACCGCCGCCACAGCGCGACCACCACTTACAATTCGGGCTACAAACAGCGTTTTGAAGGGGTCGGCGGTGGTGTTGGCCTGCGAGTTGGGGTCCCACACGGCGATCTCCTGCTCGAGCTTGTAGGCGACCTGCTCGGACCGTTCCCTGCGCCGCCTCTCCACCCGCTCCTCGCGCGTTTCAACCCTAGTTGGCGGCGGGGTGTCTTTCGGGTCCTGCAAAGGGAGTTTAGAAGCGGCACGCGAAGGCTAGGGGGCTCTTACCTCGAATTCCTCCAGGAACTTCCCGACCCCCGAGTATCCACGCGACTTCTTTTCGTGGGGTAGCTTGCTGGCCGGGGGCAGGTAGGGGATGGGATCCCGCGGCGCGAATAGCGCCAGCAGGTTTGGGGGCAGAAACTGCGTCATGGTTTGTCTTTTGAGCCCCTCACAAGTAAAACACACGGCACATTGCTGCAGTCATGAAATGGCGTCGCACTCCTTACGAAAGTCCTCTGGACGTGGGTCGTTCACAACTGCTTACGTCACGTTGATTACATGTGAATCATGCTCAAACGGCAGGTAACGTTGCCAACTTCACAAACACTATATCACTGCAAAATAATTACAAAGAAATTATATTGCAGTTAGCTAAGTACTACATAATTACTACCACTAATGTTTATAATATAACCGTAATGGTGACGTGTATATTCTGAAATTTTAGAAACCATAATATTTACGCCATTAGAGTGTAAAAAGGTTTTTAAAATGTAAAATTCAAAAGTCCTAGGCTACATTATTATAGTAGGACTTTCCATACAATTAATCACCAAATTCTGCTTTCTGTTCTTCATTACATTCGCTTTTCTACTTCTGCTATTTCTCTGTTAAAAAGGTAATTAACAAAATTCCAAAGCGCATATAAAATGTTATGTTTATTTAATTGTTTAAACATTAAAATTAACAAATAAGGTAAACAATTAACGATTTCTTGGAAAAATACAATTTGTAACGTTATACTTACAAAAAAAATAATGTTTTTCTACGACCACTACTAAAAGTCGGCCTTTTAGCACTAGCTTATTTCACTAAAAATGACGTTTTATGTGTGGTATAATGTGAAGTGAGATTATAAACCACAATTTCGAACTGGAAGTGAAGTTATTCTAAAGTACGTTTTTTTTCTATAATAACTGTCAAAGTGTTACAATGTTGGTAGACATGTGATTAAAACGCTAGGACATTTTTATACCTCGTGTTGGTAGAACTTTTTCAAAATTATGGTTATGTGTCAATTTTGAATGTCAAAGTTTCTTAATTTGAACTCTTGACAAATTTCTTTTTTTAACATGGAATCATCATCATCATTAATAAAATCGGATAAAAAAAGAAAACCAAGAAATATTTTAAATGCAAAAATGAAGCAAGCGATATTAAATTATGACATATCTGTCAAAATGACAATAATTTTTTTTAGTGGAAGAAAAGAACTAAAAATCTATGTACCAACATTATTAAAACTAGGGGCCCTGCAGGAATGCAACTTATCCCCTAGAAAGTTGACCTTGAAAATTATTATAGAAAAAAAATGTACTATAGTTACTTCTTGCATAATAATAATAATAATAATAATGCAATTTATTGAACCAACCAAAGAAAATATAAGCAACATAATTTACATAGTAACTGAGGTAAAAGTAAAACAAGGTTCAAAGGGGCGAAGTTCAGACATGCTAAATTAATAGCAGTCTGTTCTACCACTTAACCCCATACAAAATGTGAAAATAAAAATAAAATTAGATTAAAATTTAAAAAAATAAAGAAAAAAAGAAAGAAAATAAAAGAGAAGCAAGAACAATCATTCAGTGGTTTAGTTTAGTTGAGAGCTGCTGAAAAAAATCAAATAATACTCAAGCAAAAAAACACTATTGTCTACCCATTAAGAAGAAGTTTAAAATTAGATAATGATAAAGATTTAAATTTTTTAGGTAAACTATTATAAGAACTGACAATATTATAACTAAATGATCGTTTATACAGTTAAGACTTGTGCAATGGAACAGAAATTAGATTTTTATTTGAAACAATAAAAAAGCCAACCTGCGATTGATTACTAATAATAACCAATGGTAGTACAATCGCAGATCAACCCCCTTATCATTTATACACCACGGTAGCTCTGAAATGTTTCTTACTTACCGCAATGGCCTAGCTAGCGTCAAAGTCGATGGCCTTGGGTCGCAGATTTCTATCATCAGCTGAGCTGCTGCAAGCTCTTTTAATAATAGTAAAAAAAACACAGGGCGCCAGAAATCACAGATTTCAAGAAATAAATAAAAAAATAACAAACAATTAAGTTTATTAATCAGCAGATCATGTTTGGTGGCAACATCAATAATGCGTCGGAAAATCGTTTATCACAATATTAAATAACCTGAATACAATAAATTATACGTGCTGAAAATGCAACACGCACAGCGGAAATATGTGAACCTCCTTTAGGCTCTTAGATTGAATTTGAATGCAATTCACTGAAGGGATAAGCTTATCACTGTCTGTGTGTATTATCCGTTATCTCGGTAATGATAATAAAATAGCGTGAAGCACTTTTTTTACAAAATTCTTAATATGTATTCAATTAGTAAAATTATAAATTTGTAAATTGTAAATTAGGGAACAATTGATACATTATGTTTTAGATTTATGAGACACAGATTTATGAATGGTTAGTACATTTCGTTTTAGATTTATAAGGCGTAGTTTTAAATTAGTAAATTATAAATTTGAAGCGTTGTGAAAAAAAATCGATTCAGCCAATAATTCGTGGGCGTTGAAATAAGACTAACCTGGATTGAAAGAAACGCCGGTGGCATGCGTTGAATTGGTCCAGGATTATCTTAATGTAACAATCACCAACAGCGCAGACCTCGTGGCCAAAGTTGATAAAAGGACAGGCGCTCGGTGTTACAGACGGCAAGCCCCCAAAATGGCATTCCAGAGGAAGTTGTGAGGGGTCCAAGATTACCAATTATGATGCCAAATAGCATAACCAGTCGCTCAAAAACGGCGTTTAATAGAGTTACTCGAAAGTGGTAACTAAAAGCGGTAACTAAAAGCTGATAAGAAAGAGAAATTACTAAAATGGATAACAAGCAATTAGCGTAAACATACCTGATTTAGTTATCAGCTCACTAACGAAATTAATTATTAATTAGTGCTGTAGCACGTGGGAATACTTTCGAAGAAGCAAGTTACTTCGACAGAAAGCGAAAATCAAATGGCCCAAAATAATCGAATCGCTGTTCGCTGGCGTAAAGCGATAACAAGTGAATTCGGGAAAACCAAATCTAGCGCCTTCGCGCGGACAAAACTTGATATTATTCGAAATACAGCGAAAATAATTCAAGTGGGAATGTACAGGCTGGCCCGGAAAAGAATAAATAAATGGCGAAACAAATAGCAGGAGCTAAAGATTTGTTTCACTCCCCACGGCCAAGAGAAATACCTGAGGTATGATTATGCTAAAGCAATTGAAAGGTCATCGTCAGTCAAAAGAAGGCGAAAGGAAAATAGGGAAATAGATGGGAAATAAAAGAGTAAAGTTAAGAAAAGAAGAAGGGATAGAAAGTTTTACGGAGGGAATAGTCGTGAGCAAAGTGCTAAACCGATCCGTCGCGCTAGATGAAAAAGGCGCGTCGGTGGATAAGTTAGACGCTTAGCTCTGTACCATAGCCAACGGAAAACGAACTAATCAGAAGGTTACCTTAAATGTGTACTGGCAGAATACACACATTGGACTAGTCAGCGTACTGAAAAGTTGCTGAGATTTAGCCAACGGCTGAGGCAGCAGCCGGAAATTGGCATGGAACTAAGAAATGGGATTTGGAATTAGCCAATAAGGTAGAGAAGAAAAGAAATCGGAAAAAGGGATACTTGGGTATTAAAAGAGTATAATAAAGGAAGATAGTATAATGAAGAGGGATTTGGAAAGGATAAGTCCGATGTCCGTCAGTCAGTCAGTCAACGCAGGGCTGTTTGAAAGAAGCTATTGCAGTGAAATGAGAAATTAACAAAAGGTGAGGACGCTGTCAATCACAGACACTCAGCGCGGGCCCCCGTAGTGATCACCGCGAATGTAAGCGACTGTGAAGAAGAGCGCCGAAGCAGAAAACCCTACACCCTGCTGGTCAAGGAAAAGTGAACAGTCCAGGAACGACTGCACACTAAAACACCGTGTGAACTACCACACAGCGAAACACCGGAGATAAGTCACAAAAACTTACTCCTGTATGAAACATCGCAGAAGTGAAAATACTACGACAAAAAAAATTCGGGTAAAACCCAGGACAAAAAAGCCCTAAAAACCATACCCGCAACATATAACGGAATTAAATGAAAAAGTTTAAAGTATGGAACATGAAAAGATGCAGGAAACCAAGGAATTAGAGAGCGAGATCGATGATGCCACCACACAAAGCGAAACGCTATCGAAAAATCCTCTTTCGAGAAGATAAGCCAAGGGAAACAACCCTTATAAATCGGCTTAAAAATATCAGGGGCACCACATAGGACACCGCCAAAAAATAGACGTTCTGTCTAAACCGGACAGAAGCCTAAAAAACTGCTAAACACAGCAAAAACGACTGCATCACATAGGACACAATCCACCCTCCTACAAACATCCGAAAATACAAACATCCGAAAAACTCGAACCGCATCATCAACACTCACCTCAAATCCAAGGTAACCCAATAGCAAAAGTATAGAGGAAAAATTATTAAAAAAATGAAATATAAACGTGAACTCGTGCGTACCACAAGCAATACAGGCCACTAAAGAAACTGATAATGTCGACCTGACGCTTGGGAAATATCTCGTGAAGCGAGATGGGGAAAGGAAATAATAAAATATTTGATGGAAAAGTTTCCCAAAAAAGAGACCGACCCTGCATGGCCAACCAACCACCCTATACGTTACAAAAGGGAAGAACTAGATGGTGACGTTCCAAAAAAGAGACCGACCCTGCATGCCCAACCAACCACCCTAAGTAAATCGTGCAGGTCTAGAAACTCTTTTACAACTAACTCCATTGTCAGAAAGACACACTTCGAAAAAGTAAAGAAGACTCACGCATTCATCACGAAAGCAACTCACCTAAACACTTGCTTCACTATCAACAAAAGACTCAAGAAGAGTTCGACAAAAGGTCCAATCGCTATCTATAAAGAAGCGAGGAAATCCGTCACTCAAAAGGGTTTCACCTAATATAATCTAATGATAGGGAAAAGTACCATCAAATCGGTAATTAAGGAGTCGCTCAAGGTGCCTAACTAGCACTCAAAAGCAAAAAATATGCGGCTTAAAAAGCACGCAATAAATAATAATAATTATAATAATAATAGAAATTGGTTAACAAGTCGAAAAGGGTGAGAATAATGTTGATAGTATAATACTATCCGTAGGGTGAATAGGCGAGATAAGCTAAACATGCACATACATCATCATACATACAATCACATACACACAATCAGGCACACCAAAATTCACTCCTCCACTTGTCCTTCTCCAAAGTAAGGTTTTAAATCTTTAATATGCCAAACTCCAACGTTTTTATTGTCGGGGACGGTCACTAACTGATAGGTAAGTGGGCCGGTGACTTTTAGTACTCTGCATTTGACATATTTAGGAGCCAATTTCTGATTGAAGGATTTAGATGCATCAGATAAGACGTAGTTCCTTTTCCAAACCAAATCATTGACATTAAATTTTAATGGACGCTTACGCAAGTTATAGTGCTTGGAATTGCGTTGGTAGGAGTTATTGAGGCGTTTAACAACGTCTTGATAAAGTTCAGAAAGTTGGTTAACGTCTGAAGCCAGGTCTTCACGAGTTTCTAAAGATAATTCTTCTTCTTGGAAGTTCTTAAGACGACCGTAATAAGTCCCAGAAACTGGTACAGTCCTCCCAAAATTTAAGAAAGAAGGGGTGTAACCCGTCACCTCATGAACGGCGTTACGCAAAGCGTGTGCAACTTGATAAATATGTTCGTCCCACGAACGATGATTATCCGAAACATAAGAACGAAGAGCAGTACCGATAACTCGGTTAACTCTCTCAACAAAATTGACTTGAGGATGATAAGAAGCATTATACCAAACTTGTTGAACTTGGTATTGTTTCATCAAGGCTTTAAATTGGGAACTTATAAATTGTGGTCCGTTATCAACCATACATATTTGAGGAACACCAAAAATAAGGAATACTTCGTTCTCCAGAAACTTGGCTACTGCTTTAGCAGTGGCAGCGCGAACAGCTTTAACTAAGGTAAACTTGGTTAGCCAATCACATACAACTATGATAGAAGTGTTACCAGTTTTCGTGCGAGGTAAGGGACCCATTATGTCAATTGACAAACATTGAAAAGGGTATAAAATCTTCTTATTTTGGCCCATTAAACCAGGTCTAGCAAGTTGACTAACTTTACTCGCAGCACAAGTTTCACAATGGCGTATGTAACGGATGACATCGGCACGCATTTTAGGCCAGTAATATTGTTCGGAGATTTTACAAAAGGTTTTATAACCACCCAAGTGAGCAGATGTGGGACTGTCATGAAAGAGTTTGTAAATTTCAGTTCGGCGAGAACGAGGTATCACCTGTTTCCATTCCACTAAGTTGCTAACAATGGCATGACGGTTGGGAACATACTTAAAAAGTCGATGATTTTCAATTCGCCAAGTTGGAAATTGATTAGGACTTTGGCTAACGCGGTCCAGCATTTTTAAGTACCAAGAGTCTAAGTCACCATCAACAAGTTCTAGAGCGGAAACCTGAATAGGAGCTCGCGATAAGGCATCGGGAACTACATTATGTTTGCCCTGTCGGTGTTGAATTGTAAAATCGTATTGCGACAAACGAACACTCCAACGGGCTAAACGGCCAGTGGGGTCTTTCATATTAGTAAGCCACAATAAGGAATAGTGGTCAGTTAACACAGTGAAATGTGTACCTTCAATATACGGTCTAAATTTCTCAATGCCAAAGATGACAGCTAAACACTCTCTCTCTGTGACAGAATAATTGCGTTCGGCCTTGTTAAGGGTACGTGAAGCATAAGCAATTACCTTTTCCTCATCGTCAATATTTTGTGTAAGGACACAACCGAGGCCAAAATTCGAGGCGTCACATTGTAACGTGAACGGTAGCGAAAAATTTGGGCTACTCAAAACAGGAGCGGAGGTCAAACAAGATTTAATTTGATTAAATGATTTAAGAGCATCATCAGTCCAATGCACACGCTGCTTTTTAATACGACCTTTAATTAGGTCCGAAATAGGAGCAGTAATAGTGGCAAAATTTGGAACGAAGCGACGATACCAAGAAGCTAAGCCAATAAAGCGTTTGACTTCGGTCACCGTATTTGGTTGAGGATATTTGGTGATAGCCAAGATTTTATCAGGGTCCGTGCGTAAACCATTTTTATCGACAACAAAGCCGAGGTACGTAAGACTGGGACGGCAAAATTGACATTTGTCGATATTGACAGTTAAGTTAGCGTCTTTAAGACGGGTATAAACTTGCTCTAAGGTGTCCAAGTGTTCTTTAAAGGTTCCAGACACGATAACAATATCGTCTAGATACACGAAGATGTTTTCACCCAATAGCGGACCAAAAATGCTATCCATGAGACGTTGTTGACTAGCTGGTGCGTTCGCGATCCCAAACGGTACAACTGTAAACTCGAACAAACCACGTCTAGGGACTGTAAAAGCTGTTTTCTCGCACGAATCGGGATGCAGAGGAATTTGGTGAAAAGCTTGCTTAAGATCGATGGACGTAAGATAACGTGCATCGCGCAATTTATCAAGAATGCTATTTAAATATGGTAAAGGATAAGCATCCTTCTTGGTAACCGAATTTAATTTTCGACCATCGAAACAAAGTCGATATGAACCATCTTTCTTTTTGACTAAGACCATTGGAGAACTCCAAGGAGATTTCGAGGGACGAATAATGCCCATCTCTAACAAGCGATCAAGTTCGTGGTCGGCATGGACTTGCATAGCAGGAGACAAAGGATAGTATCTCTGCTTAATAGGAGATGCGTCACCCGTATCAATAGTGTGTACAACTAAATTAGTTAAGCCTAAAGTAGGACCAGAAATTTCAGCAAATTTCCCAACAACTTGGTCTAGTAAAAGTTTTTGTTGAACTGACAAATCAACTACGCCACAAATAGTCTGCAGCGAAAAAGTTTCAGCCACATCGAAGCGTCCAGCGACAAAATCAGTCTTTGCTCCAAAAGCGTAGCAAAAATCAACACCTAAAATTAGTGTAGACGGAATTGAGTCACAAATAACCGCATCGATGGACCTAGTAATACCATCAATGGTAATGGGTAAGGCAACAGTACCTAAAATATTTTGTAGCTGACCGTCAGCAGTAGTCAAGGTAAGCGGAGACTTATTGTTACACAATTTGAGGTCGTGTCTCTGAAGTAAATATAGACCGTTGCGCCCAATTAAAGTTTGATTGGCCCCTGTATCGCAAAGAGCGTGAATAGGTTCGCCATTAATATAAATGGTTAAATAAGGACGGTTGTCAGAAAGTTGTTTAGTAAAGGTGGCTGAAGTATTACAAGTCATACGGCAAAATTCATTCACAGTTCGTAACCAAGATTCCCAAGATAAAGTATCAGCCTTAGTATAATAGGGATAAGGAATAGATCGGCTGTGATATCTACCCTTTACTTTGCGTTTTTTGGATGGCATTTAGGACAAGTAGCAAAATAACTATTTGCATGACCGCAAATATAGCAAAAAATAGTCTTATCTGCCGAGCAAGTATGGAAAGTATGGCCTAATTTACGGCAGTTCCAACAAGTGGTTGTACTTTTCGCACGGTTAGCTCTAGGACCAGAATGTTTAATTGTCATTTGTGCAGTCTGTGTCACAGGTTTTTTAGGAGTAGGCTGGTAGGCCAAGTCAGGTTCCAGTTGCAAGGATGAGGCAGCAGCAGGATTGCGGTATTTAATATTCTGAATCTTAACATCTTCCAGCTTTTTACACAGAAATGCAAGGTGTTCAATATCGTGGACTACTGTTAAGGATAATTGAGTAGCGTAAAAAGGTTGCAAGTTTTTCATAATATGCTTAAGTTGAACTGATTCGGATGGTTTAATGAGTAAACGATCAAATAAATTAAGCAGCACAGCAATAAAAAGTGAGGGTTTTTCATCGGCCCCCTGCTTACGCTTCCTAATTTCGTCCCATAATTCCTCATCAAAATCAGTAGGCAAAAAATCAGATCGCAACCTAGCTACCAAGTCGTGCCAGTTTGAAACCCGGTGATGCATAGCACGGTACCATACTAACCCACGACCCGAGAAAAGGTCAACAGCACTAGAAAATAATTGGTCGTATGAAATGTTACGCGCTACCCTAAGTTCTTCGACACGTTGTAAGAAAGAATTTACCCCCATAGTAGTAGTGTCTCCATTAAATGATAAACCCCATTTGCATACCGGTACAGAAACTAAACCTACATGTCTAGGAAAAGACGTCGTAGAGTAATTAATTTGGTCTAGTTCAGTTCGCAAATTAGCAGTAGCGGACATACTAGGTTGTTGTGTAAAAGGAGGATACGGATGTACGTGCTCATTAGAAAAAGATACCCTAGGTCGTTGGAACGTAGATGAAGCTAAACCGGCGGCTTCAGTTATGTTAGGGTTGTCAACAATATTATCTGCCATAGGTTCAATAGTGTCAGAATTAGGTGGAGCTACTGTATTAACAGAATCGACAAAATTAGTGGCATCAACATTTGAAGGCAAAGGATCTACTTGTAATTGCGAATCGTCATGCTCATTACTAAGTGACTGTAATAAATCTAAGCATTGACTGGTAAGGGTAGCATGCTCCTGTTCTAATTTAGAAGAGGGTTGTAACCTGGTTAGTCGTGAATACAAATGCGTTAGCCGCGTATCGAGCCGAGCAAATTCAGAATTGCAAGGTGCAGCAGAGAAAGCAGTAACTAATACCGAAAGTTCAGTTAGTTTGCCTTTACAAGTATCAAGTTCTAATTGTACATCGAAGGGTGCCACTAATTGATAAGCGTTAAGCAGCGTAGGGTCAGCCTTTTCGAGTAACAACTTAGCACGTAAGGTTCTACGACGTTGGTCGACGTTCATACCTTCCACCGTGTCTCTATCTAAACCCCTGAACAGTAGTTCGTAAAGCAGCTCATCAACACGAAGTGCGTTGACATTCATTTTAAATAGATAATTTTGTCAAAATATTAAATGAGAATTGCAGGTTGCACAGCTGATGTAATACCAAAGTCGGGAGCCCCACTCGTTGGCGTCAGTGAAACAATAAAAAAGCCAACCGGCGATTGATTACTAATAATAACCAATGGTAGTACAATCGCAGATCAACCCCCTTATCATTTATACACCACGGTAGCTCTGAAATGTTTCTTACTTACCGCAATGGCCTAGCTAGCGTCAAAGTCGATGGCCTTGGGTCGCAGATTTCTATCATCAGCTGAGCTGCTGCAAGCTCTTTTAATAATAGTAAAAAAAACACAGGGCGCCAGAAATCACAGATTTCAAGAAATAAATAAAAAAATAACAAACAATTAAGTTTATTAATCAGCAGATCATGTTTGGTGGCAACATCAGTAATGCGTCGGAAAATCGTTTATCACAATATTAAATAACCTGAATACAATAAATTATACGTGCTGAAAATGCGACACGCACAGCGAACATATGTGAACCTCCTTTAGGCTCTTAAATTGAATTTGAATGCAATTCACTGAAGGGATAAGCTTATCACTGTCTGTGTGTATTATCCGTTATCTCGGTAATGATAATAAAATAGCGTGAAGCACTTTTTTTTACAAAATTCTTAATATGTATTCAATTAGTAAAATTATAAATTTGTAAATTGTAAATTAGGGAACAATTGATACATTATGTTTTAGATTTATGAGACACAGATTTATGAATGGTTAGTACATTTCGTTTTAGATTTATAAGGCGTAGTTTTAAATTAGTAAATTATAAACTTGAAGCGTTGTAAAAAAAATCGATTCAGCCAATAATTCGTGGGCGTTGAAATAAGACTAACCTGGATTGAAAGAAACGCCGGTGGCATGCGTTGAATTGGTCCAGGATTATCTTAATGTAACAATCACCAACAGCGCAGACCTCGTGGCCAAAGTTGATAAAAGGACAGGCACTCGGTGTTACAGACGGCAAGCCCCCAAAATGGCATTCCAGAGGAAGTTGTGAGGGGTCCAAGATTACCAATTATGATGCCAAATAGCATAACCAGTCGCTCAAAAACGGCGTTTAAAAGAGTTACTCGAAAGTGGTAACTAAAAGCGGCAACTAAAAGCTGATAAGAAAGAGAAATTACTAAAATGGATAACAAGCAATTAGCGTAAACATACCTGATTTAGTTATCAGCTCACTAACGAAATTAATTATTAATTAGTGCTGTAGCACGTGGGAATACTTTCGAAGAAGCAAGTTACTTCGACAGAAAGCGAAAATCAAATGGCCCAAAATAATCGAATCGCTGTTCGCTGGCGTAAAGCGATAACAAGTGAATTCGGGAAAACCCAAATCTAGCGCCTTCGCGCGGACAAAACTTGATATTATTCGAAATACAGCGAAAATAATTCAAGTGGGAATGTACAGGCTGGCCCGGAAAAGAATAAATAAATGGCGAAACAAATAGCAGGAGCTAAAGATTTGTTTCAATGTACCTACTATTAAGAAGTGCACTTCATCTGTGGTTGAAGCATCCAGCTTGTCCTCTTTGTTGTGCAATGGTGGCATCAAGCCTATTCCCTAATATTTCTGTATTTCTTCCTATTTCCATGTTTGGATTAATTTTTACGATTTTAACATTTTTAAAGTTACTTTGTGGATAGTAGACGTGCCAAGTTTTCTGTAGTTATTTTTTCTTAGGTATTACCAGATTTAGAAGTAGATCTTGCAATGATTGATAGTACCAACAATTATAAATTAGTTACTCCTATATTACCAATAACAATTTTTCAGTTATTCAACGAAGACTATATGTGTTTTGTATTGTTATAAACTAAACAAGTTTTTAACTGTCAAAACTGTAACAACAATTTGCTAATTTAAACTTTTTCATTAGTGGTTAAGCATTTGCAACAACTGTCATACGAAAAGTAGTGTTCGAAATACGTGTTATACCTGTATGATTTTATTATGTTCGTGGGCTTGCTAATAAACTGCTTTGTTAAGCAATCTTTTCCTTAATAATTGTATCATAAATAACTATTACTTATTCGAAAAATGTTAACGCCGTGCATTTCAAAATGCACATTTTTTACTATACCTTCTTTAGACAAGAGGAATTTTTCTTTAATTTTTGTATACCTACTAATGAATAATATGTCATAAGCGCCAACGTTGAAACGATAAAGAAGCCGACCTGCGATTAATTAATAAAATTAATCAATGGTAGCAAAAATCGCAGATCAACCTCCCCTACAGTTTATACACCACGGCAGCTCTGAAAACTCTTTACTTACCGCGATGGCCGAGCTAGCTCAAATTCGGCGATATGGTCGTGGATTCAAATCACCAGCTGTGCACCCTGTAATATCTTCAAAAAAGGAAATAGGCGCCAGAAATCAAATGATTTCGAATAATAAAGGATAAACTACAAGTGACTAGGGTTTATTTAATAATCAAATAAAATTGTCTTGTAGAGTCAACAATTGTAATTCAATAATAAATAGTTAAAATAATTCTGTCATAACCAATGCGATAATAATAAAAAATGTGCAAGTAACTGAAGGTCGCGACACGCACAAAGATCAAAAACCCCTTTCGGGTTAATACGGGAATGGTGACCTCCAATTTATTCAGGGGACAAGCTTATCACTCTCATATCATTAAATCTTCCTGCTCAGGCTATTGAATGCAAAAAAGCGTGAATGCTCCTTTTACAAAAGTTTCAATTACACACCAAAATCGTAGTTTTAATATTAATCATTAATCATAATTAAATATATGCGTAAATGGTTAAATATTAAAAAACTAAAGCATGTATGAAATTGAGCTTTACAGGTTGATAATAATGGTAAGCGTAGATGCAAATTTTAACCATTGATGGTTTTGGAATGCAAATTCCAGCTATCGAATATAATTTGACGTCGAATAATCGTGGAATAGCCGGTCCAAAATTAACTTGCAGGCCCGGAAACTCTACTTTCAATGCGATAACCACCACAAAAGCGGCACTAACCTTGATTTTCCAACGCCCATTACTTGCTGACGGGAGAAAATGTTGGTCAGTTGCGATACCAAATGGTCAGGAGTTGCTACACCACGGGGTAGAAGCACCTTGGATGCGCTCGTGATTGAAGCAGTAGCAATGGCAGAAGTTAGGTAGAGCATTAGCCGGTGTAGATGATTAAAACAGGACGTCGGCCTTGTTTTCCAGGTCAAATTCCTGGGTTAAAACTATTATCTAAGAGCTAAAGAAAATGTAAGTACTATGGGAATAACAAACAGAAAAGCGCCATCGTACCTGATTCGGATTATCAGCTCTTGGAAACGAAATTAATTGTCGTGGCGAAATAAGCACACACAACGCCGTTTTAGAAGCGAGTTGCTTCGTCGAAATGCAGGAACAGAATGCCCGCGGATCGGCCAACAAGCGAAAAACAGCTGGAGCGTCGCGATAACGAGCAATTCGGACTTTCCAGAATCGGTACAAAATGAGCGGACTAAAAATTTGAAATAATTCGAAATACAATGAATTATAACTGAAGTAAAAATATACAGGTTGGCCTAAAATAGAGGGGTAAATGGCGAAACAAATAAGCGGAGCCAAAGAATTGTTGCAACGTTTTGATGAACTTTTGTATATTTTAACAGAGATTTAAAGTTAACGTCAGTTAGTGACCTTTATAAGGTAAGTAAATAAAGCAGACGTATGCGGTTTATGTCATGAACACCTAAATAACATTATTTATCACGAACTTGTAAACATACTTATCGAACCCATTTCTTTGAATCTTTTATTACCAAATCGGACGTGAAATAAATTGTAAAATTATAACTTGATTTGTTTGTTGCAGTCAGTATGTTTTATGCTTTTTTAATGTTTTTGTTTTAGTGTTTTTTGCTTTATATTTTATGTTTTGAAAATGTACGTATTTTCATGTTTGTATACGCACGTTTATGTATTTTTGAAGTTGCATAGTATAAATAAATCTAGTTTATGGAACCTAACCCTGTTTTTATCATGTATGTGTTTACTTGTGCATTGCGGTTTTGCGCTTCGCGGCATTCTTCTGGAACGTAACCCCCGCGAACGGCGAGGTCTGACTCTATCACCGAATACGTTCATGTCAGATTTATCGAATACATTTTATAATGCTTGGCAGTCTGTGATGGGTCCTGTAAAACAACAGCTTTCCTGTTCTTGGCACGTGGACCGTGCTTGGCAACAAAATATTTCAAAAATTGCCGATAAAGATAAAAGAAGTGCAGTCTGTAAAACATTATTAAAGGTACTTCAGCAAACATTCAATACTAATGAATTTCATGAACATTTCGACATTTTCATTAAAATATTGTTAGAGGATGACTCGACAAAAGTATTTTGAACTTACTTTTATTCCCATTATGCAAACAATTTCAAACAGTGGGCTTATTGCTATGGCAAAAATGCTGGCTTAAATACCAACATGCATTTAGAAAGCATGCACAAAGTAATTAAATACTTTTATCTACTAGCAACATGATATTGTACATTTTCGTCATAGAAACAAAATATGAAAAGCTACTCATAACTCCCAAGGGACTTGTCAAATTATTTCTCCCTCAAACTCATGGTAACAAAGCAACTACAATTAACGTCTTAGCAACCATACAATGAGGCAATCCTTGATGTTACTTACATATTCTAATTTTAAATGTCATTATGACATTTTGAAATTTCATACTATTTTTACGAATTTAATATGCTAGTAGATAAAATATTGTATGCACCACGGGAGATACTCATGTTCTTTACCTTCGGTTGACTTACAGACCTCGGGCTCTGGCCCGAGGTCTGTAACACATGTCAACCTCAGGGAAAAACATATTCATATCTCCCTTAATGCATAAATATCTATTTCCGCCAATCGTACTAGAACTGTCACATTATTGACAAAATTTTGTTGAGCAAAATCAAACATTCCATTACATCAGCCATTGCTAGGTAATTTACAATAAAACTGTACAGGAATAATTCAAACATTCCATTACATTAGCCGTTGCTAGGTAATTTACAATAAAACTGTACAGGAACAATATTCCCGGCCTAGGCAGGGAATATTCGAGTACTATTTCCTAATTTTTTTTAATCACTGGTATAGATGGGCGGAAAAATAGTATGTGTATCTTGGACAAAAAGCAACATTCCCAGACTCCTGTGTTGTTGGGCTCGGCATTCGCCTCGCCCAACAATATTCACAGTCGTCTGGGAATGTTATGCTTTTCGTCCTAGATACACAATGTACTATTATTTGGAAAGGAAAAAGGTTAAACGTTTGGACAAAGGTTTAGATTCCGCATTAAAATAAATACGTGACAAAACAGTTGACCGTTTAGTCAAGAACATGAAAGGAAAATTTACTGTTCACTGCAAAGAAATTTTTGCTAGACATCGGGCTGCCATGGCCAGTTCTTTTGTTTTTAAGCAATTAAATGATGTTTCTTGGATTGTTCAAAGTGAAAGTAATGACTATATTGTTGAAAACGTGACTGATACAAAATGTTGCAATGTTATTTATACTTTTTGCAAAATCTGTGTGCATATGCACATGCACGTGCCCAGATTTTTTATAAAAAATGTTTTGTGTAAACACATACACATTGTAATTATAAATGTAAATACCACAAGCAGTAGTACTGAAGTAAACTCTTCGTATAATTTTGAATCGCATACATCAAACGAAAATGTTGCCGAGAATAATTTTATGAATCACGCAAAATTAAGTTTGAAGAACTCTTCACAGGAACAACTGAAAAATTACTTCTTGGGTATTCATGCAAAAATTTCATTGATAGACTTTAATAAGTTTAATCTTGAAGTACTGGGAAATATAAACATGAATGTTAGAGTTATTAAAAATTTATTAAATACTTCACTCTTTGAAGATCAGGCAAAATCTAACAGTTTTCAGAATTTATCATTTGAACATTCTAACAAAATCATAAATAAGCAGTTGAGGTTTCACTCCACTCAGAAGAAAACAGTTAAACGTCAAGTAGTATATACAAAAAACCTGATAAAACTGAATCACTTAATATAAAAGATTTTTTGTCCGGAAATTTATATAAATCACGTGATGATAAGTATGATCATTTATATTTGTAGGTAAAAGTTTGATTTGTCATTTTAATAAATAACATTGCATATTTATCATAGTCCATTTTTTAAGAAACCTATACGTATGCTATGGTCGCAATGTAAACGCAAATTTAGGTATTAAAGAAGTAATAACTATGTGTATCTGAATTTATTTTCTCCATGACCATTAGTGAATGTAATAATTCCGAAATCATTTTTCATAGGTAATAGAAAGTAAAAATTCTCACTCTTGAGATTCTTCTGAAACACTTGCTTCTTATGTGTTTTGCAAGTATTTTCATTTCATAACAAGTGACAGAATGAATATTCCATAATTATGCTCAACGAAATACATAGATTGCCATGGATTTCAAAACTGTCAGTGTCACATGTAAATGCGGCGTCCTAGTTGTTTTGAGACAACTTTTAATTTAACACGAGTGTAGTCTGTAACACGGCCTCTCTTTTACCTACCTACACTTACTGAATTATTACTTTAATTTGCCATGGGTTCGCTAGTTGATTCAGTCAGTATCTATGATACTCCTTTTTTTTCATTTTCAGTGCAGCTAAGGGTAAGCTAATGTTATTTGAGACCACTAATATTGTGTAAGGCCAGCTCGTGAACACCTCAAATGTTGTACTCACCAATGCTAATATGAATGACAATAAAAATCCCGACAATTTACATTTAATACATATAATCTGTAAATAAACAAGAGCACACAAAGAAAAGATACATAAAAACAAATACACAACCTAGGTATATAATAAGCAGAATAGAGTACCTTATAATAAACCACAAACGTTTAATAACGTTGACTAAGTTAATTTCACGCACCCCAAAACGGTTGGTACTCGCCGCTGTCTATTCTTGTTTTACCGAGGACGCATTGTGATTCACGCTTCAAAATGCACACCCCGCAAAATAACGGGCAGTCGTACGGTAATTTCCCCTTATCAATCCGTGACAACACATTCGCTGATTATTGCGCAATGGTTTATTTCAGCACTGATCGGCCAATTCGCGATTACACACAGAACTAACCTGGTGGTCTTTTATTTTTCTCTCGTAGCTCGGAGCCGCTGCCGGACCCTGTAGCTTTGGCAGTCGTTAGCTGCTTCCAGGGGCTGCTATAATTCCTGGCTGGCCCCAGGAAAAGGTCTCCAGTTAAACCGTGTAGGTATCACGTACCATTTCACATGGTTCGTTGACTATGAACGAACCAAATTAGCCCGCGTTGTTTGCAGGTCTTTCAGCTTTTCCGCGTTCGCTGACTTAGGCGCGAATTGCTTGATTCGCCGATATTGCTGGCTTGGGCGCGAATGCCTTTTCTTGCGGGCGTCCAGCGTTGATTCACTTATGGGCCGGTTATTTCTCCGAATTAAACGACACTGTCGACACATTTTGTCACGTAATCGCGGCGCATTGCACTCTATGGTTATTGACTGCGTATACATTAAATATCACTCTATAGTACTAAACTACGTGCATAAATACAAGAGCACTTACTGTCAGGCTTCATTGCTAATTATCATATAATGAAAAGATATAATTTGAATAAATACAGGTGGCACAAATTGACCCGTTTCAAGTCGCGCGTCCTAAACTTCTGTTAGTGGTCACGCCCCGGTCGGTTCAACCGCAGTTAGTTCTTTAACAGAATGTAAATTAATAAAAACCTTTTTCATAACACCTACTTGTTATTTGTCAATAACAGAATTGTCAACCTGACTGAAAAGTTCCCCATAACAGCCATGGTCGTGGCTCGGATAAATTCATTCGCTTCGGCTGACGGCCTCGTCCACAAATTTATCCTCGTTTGTTAGATGCTTACTAACGGCCTTATGTCTTTAATAACTATAGCATTTCTTTTGCACTTTATTAGGAAAGCATAATAAATGATTTTACAGAGTAGCATTAATTTACGTTACGTTAGAGGTCGCGCCCCGGTCGAATCAATCGCATTAACAAAAAAACTGTTTTTATTGTTTTTAATGTGCTGAAATATCGCTAAAAATAGCAAAAATGCATTTTAGGAGAATTTTTAAAAGCACAAGTTGCAAAGTATCTGCATTACAAAGCTACAGCAATTTTTTAAAATGTGCAGTTGAATCGACCATAGCGTGACCACTCCCGAGTTAAATAAAAAAAATTGTGAAAAATCGAGTGAATCAGATATGGAATTTGATAATACTCCACCTGAAATTACAAATTATGCAAATAATATAAGCGAGAACCTGCTGCCACAAAAATCGAGAAATAAATATGAAAAGTATTATGCACTGTTTAGGGATTGGCAACAAGAGAAGAAAACTGACTCCTTTTCCGAAAATGTTTTAATTGCATTTTTTTGGTAATTTATTAAAACAATGGAAATCATCGACTCTGGAAAATCTATTCAATCCTAAAACCAACGATAAATGTCAAACGCGATATCGTTATTTCAAGGTACAAAAAATTTAAATCTTTGCTAAAACGCTCTCCTGATAACTATGTAGCTAAGAAACCGAAAGGTTTTACAGAAGAAAATGTTAAGCAATTCTGAGAAAATGCTCTGCATGAGATATATTTAGCTACAAAGGTAATAAAAATTATAATTTAAACCTTTCAATGCGAAAGCCGTATATATGCGGTTTGGATTTTTCGTGTCTCTGCTGCGAAAACCGTATATACACATTGCAATACATCTAATGCGTGCGGTACCCAAATATTTCCATGTTTCAGAGTGGGGGTTGGTTTATATTGTGGGAATAATTATTCACCGTCACCTTATGCCCGCGGCGACCCAGTGACTTGTGCAACGAAAGGTGTGTGACGATGGCTGACAAATTGCCTATGCCAAGAAGCAGCAAATATTATACACTAAACAGTTCCCCGCACAGGCAGTTGAGTCCGCGCCAGGAGCGCGCCGCACAGAAAGGGTTAAACAGCAATTGTAATAAAATGTAGATTTTATTTTTAGGTCGTTCTTGTCATTGGTATTTTGGGGGCTTGTTGCAAGAATGAGCTTTATAACATTAAAATTTCAGACATTAAAGATTTGGGATCAGCAATACTAATTGCAATTCCTAATACAAAAACTACAAAACCAGGACAGTTTACAATCACGGGAGATTTTTATAATATTCTAAAGAAATACTGGGCTCTGAGACCTTGTGATGTTGCTTCTGATAATTTTTTTATTAATTTCCAAAAAAATAAATGTACACGACAAGTAATTGGGATTAATAAACTAGGCAATATGCCTAAACAAATTGTCACATTTCTGAATCTAGAAAATCCACGAGAATATACTGGCCACTGTTTCCGCTGTACCTCAGCGACTACGTCGGTAAATGCAGGTGCGGATATTACAACATTAAAAAGGTATGGAAGCTGGAGGTATTCTCAAGTAGCAGGATACATAGAAAATTCTTTGCAAAATCGAATAAATGTAACAAATCAATTAGTTTCTTCAGTTACTGGATCTAATTCGTCAGTAAACTTTCCCTCAACCTCCAATTCTTCCTGCTACACCACTGTTAAGTCTGCCTCTACAAATCAATTTGTTTTGAAAAATATTACGGAAAATATTTCCAATGCACCAGTTTTTAATTTCAGTAATTGTTCAAATACTATAAATATAAATATTAATACAAGGTAATATAATTATTTCAATAAATAACTTGTTTTGTTCAGATTTAATTGTTTTTGATTCATACTTTCTGGTCGTGGAGAAAATACAGTCTGTTATTCGGTTAGAATGAAAATTCGATCTACTCGTGGTTCCTCACGCTGGCGTACAGAATCTTCCACTCGTATCTAATTTTCATTCTAACCTTGTTACAGAATATACTATTCCTTCTTCCTCGGGGCATAATTGTAAAACAGTTTTCGTTTTTTTTTCTGTATCTGTTTTCTAAAGTTTAATTTCTGAAACAAATTACCTGTGTAATAACAGATTTCAAAAGTAAAAAAAATGCGGTTGACTTACCATCAATATTATTAAATATTCAGGCGTTTACGATTGTGGAATCTGCTTTATCACACACTTTTGTTCTAGGCTTGCCTAAAAACAAATGATTCCAAAATCATAACAATATGTAAATGAATCTATTTTTTACTACTACGATTGCAGACATAATACTTATTTCAGTTCAGTACCCTCCGAATTTATTTTCCTACTTCCTCGTGCATAACAGTTTTCGTTTTTTTCTGTATCTGTTTTCCAAAGTTTAAAATCTGAAACAAACTACACTGATTTCAAAAGTAAAACAAATGCGGTTGACTTACCGTCAATATTATTAAATATTTTCTCTTCAAAACCAATATTAAAGTTATGTTGCACTTGCAGGTGATTAATGAAATCTGCGATAAATTTCAATGAATGATTGCAATTCAGTTCTAACTTTTAAACATTTATAACTAAACACGCCTTTTTCGTATGACACTGGAGGCACTAACACTCCATGAACGAATTTGCAATGCTTATTGTAATTAAACTGTGTGCTGAAAGCACGATCACATTTGTCACAATATACAGAGAGTTTATTATAACGGGCAATATGTGTAAATGCGTTTATTTTAAAATGCAATATGGGAACGTTACTGAGTATGTAAAAACATAACATATTCTACGGAAGAAGGAATTCTGTTGATCAAGTGGTATAAAGACTTCAGTTTACTGCAAGTAGGTGGGTTATTACATGTTACATTTCTTCTTGTTATTTGTGACTAGCTGAAACCCGCGGCATATGCCGCATTATAATGTAGGACGAATTTAATAACTTTTGTTGCACTAAAGAAAGTTTTAAAACCACGCTAGAAAATGGCAATAAGGAAAAGTTCCAAAAAATATATTTTCAAATGGAAAGTTTCTGGAAAGGAAACGCTTGCCTCTGGAAAGCGTTTTATGGACATTTTTGGATAGCCTCCGGGCAACTTTCTTTCATATTAGATACAGCCAATACTGCTGAATTGAATAGTGTCTTCTTTTTTCTGTTCAGTATTAAATGTTAATTATTGTTACAATGTTGTAAATCCGCAGTTAGTGCAAATGTCACTGGGCAATTTCCGAAAACTAAATTCCTGGAATTAGCTGATCTCTAAAAGCACCATATTTAGACAAACCTAGAATTTTCTGGAAATAGGGACAATGAACCTACTTGCTTTTGGAATATACAGGAAATATTATAATGTTTTATTGTTATGATGGGGAATTTGCATAAGTATTTAAGTGTCTACTACCTATCCCAAAAAAGTCAGGCAGGCGCGTATTGCGTGTGCGTTGTGCGTAGCCGAATGCGGACATTTAAAATACGAGAATTATTTGCGCCACCGAAATAATTTTAAGCTGCCTGCAATCTGTGTTTCATTTCAGGTTTAAGCCATTGAGGATTTTAGCATTGCGTTATAATGTGACGATGGGACGTTTAACACCACGATACTAATAAATATTTACCTGAAATCTGCTACAATTCCGCTGCTGTGAAAATGTTCTAAAGTTTGTCCTATTTTTAAAAATGGCACCCGAACAGACATTAAGAATTACAGACCAATTTTCATTATCTGTAATATTAGTAAAAATTTTTAAATACCTTTGGAAAAAAAATTTAATGCCATGTGAAGAATTTCATTTTTCCTCAACAACATGGAAAGGTCGCTCAACTGTAACAAATCTTTCTGTTACTCAGCATATAGCAGAAAATATTGACAATAAAATGCAGACTGATGTTATTTATACAGACCTTACAAAGGCACTTGACAGACTTGACCATGGCATATTAATACAAAAGCTCGGTGCTTTTGGAATCTCCAATAGTCTAATTGATTTATTCAGGTCATACGTTAATAATCGAACTCAATATGTTCAGCTAAATGGGTTCAAATCTGGAAAATACCTTGCCACATCGAGAATCCCTCAAGGATCCAACCTGGGACCACTATTATTCAATATATTTATGAATGATATTGGTTATGTAATAGACATGAACTATTTGTTATATGCTGACAACTTGAAAACATATAGTTCAATTAAAAATGTTGCAGACTGTGTGAGACTTTTATTAAATCTAGATCATGTAGTTGAATGGTGTAGAAGAAATAATTTAAAGCTAAATTGTGCTAAATGTAAGGTGATGTCTTACTCACTAATGACAGATCCAATTATTTTGCAATACTGTATTGATAACTATTCACTTGAAAGGCCTAAAACATTTATTGATCTAGGAGTTACATTTGACCCTAACCTCTCCTTTAATATTCATCTTCATAACATTATAAATTCAGGCAATCGTATGTATGGACTTACAGTTCGAATCAGCCAGGATTTTAAAAATATTATGACCTTAAAATGTCTTTATTATGCTTTTGTAAGATCAAAGTTGGAATATGCCTCGGTCATCTGGAGTCCACACTATCAAGTTCATATTGATCGAATAGAAGCCATGCAGAGACGTTTCTTAAAATACCTAAGTTATAGAATTGATGGAGTGTATCCTCCCATCGGCATATCTCATGATGAGTTACTATCCAGGCATAGTTTTTCAAGTCTTGATGTAAGACAAAAATATTAGTCGGTTGTTACGCTCCATAAAATTATTAATAGTAAAATTGACTGCCCTGAATTGCTTAAAAAAATTAACCTTAATGTGTCTCGAATAGCTTCCAAATACGCTGACTCATTTTACTTAAGTACACCTCGCACCAATATTTTAAATAATTCACATATATATGCCATGTGTAATAATTATAATAACATTAGCCATTATATAGAAATCTATAACTGTAGCTTACAGAAAATCAAAACTTACTGTTTAGAGTAATTGCTGTTCTGTTACACCTTCTCATTATTATTTGTGTAGTAAATTTTAATTTTAATTTATCTCGTAAATGTATTATATATCTTAAATTGTCGGTTAGCCAAGGCGCAGGGCTTTTCATAATTTTCTTTCTCTTTAATGGAGCATGTGCTTGAAATAGATTTAACAAACAGTTATTTAACATGTTAATTTTCTTGTCTATCGACCTTGTAAAATATATCTGTTGCAAAGGCAAAAGATGCAAATCATGATAAAATTGTGCTTTGTTTAAATATTTGTAGTCTCTAAATGTTATAAATTTATTTGGTTTTACTGGCTTAGAGATGTTTGAAGTACAAAGTACTATATTATGATACGAAAAAGGACAATCAATAACATCCGTGCGAATAACCTTGCTAGGATTATTTATAAGTATTAAATCTAATAAATTTTAAGTTCCTGGTTGCTTCATTTACAACTTGTGATGTTGAATAATTTTCAATCATATGATAAAAATAATGCGTTTGTATGGAAGTGACGTTAAACAAATTAATATTGAAATCACCGAGATAACAAACAATATCGTTATCAGGTATAATGAAGGACAAAGATTCATCTAAGTAATCTATGTCTTATAACTCATTTGTGGTCGCCTGTATACTGCACCTACTTTTATTTTATATGTTTTAATTGTAAAGGATATCCACATCTGTTCAATTGTATTATTTACCTCACAGACTATAAAATTTATACAACTTTTAATATAAATAGTCACTCCTCCTCCTTTAGTATTCCGATCTTTTCTTATTAATGTAAAAGCATTTACAGTTAAATAATTAGAATCAACAGTATTAGATAACCATGTTTCTGATAAAGTGAAAATTGTAAAGTCATATTCATTAATTATATGTCTAATATTATCTATTTTTGGCAGCAGAAAGCGTACATTCAAATGAGATACTTTAAAGAAGTCATTACTTTCATTCATAATTATGAGAGAACATATACAAAAAATGTGCAAAATGTAACAAAAAATTAAAAAAAGGTATGTACTGAAAGAGCCTTGAGTTCAAACGTGGATATGCGGTGTTGTATTATGAACCATTTAATAAAGAAGAAATATCACTGCTTTGTAGAGATTCGTAAAGGCAGAAAAACAATTAATAAACACAATTAAGAACTTCCAATATATTCGACGTAACTGTGATACATCGGACGTCAGTTCTATACTAAAGCCAAATATTGAATGCCCATATAAATTCGCCAGATGTTCAGTTATAAATTATGGTAGCAGCAACATCAATTTTATGGTATTTGGAAACAAAGTATGGTATAGTCACGCTTAATTTTCAGGGAGTATTTTTATTACCTATTAGAAATATCATAGAAATATCCTTGAACACAAAATATCCACATTAATTTTTTTATCCACTATATACAAAGAAATTAAAGTATAAACATTAATACATAAATATGCACAGGTATTATTTTTATTGAAAAAACTGGGTAAGAAATACTTTCATTTAGCTAAATTAAATGAAGCATTAACATAATAAATTGCAAATAGTAATACATATACCTTTAATTAATATCGTAAAGCACAAATAATTCTACATTTATACTATCCATGACGTCAGAGCATTCTTAAAAGCAAATAAGAAGTTAGTTAGCAGTGAGCAAAATCATTATTTTATTTTTTTATAAGATATTTTTTTTCAGTACTATTTCTTTAGAGGGTTGGTATTCATAACAGCAACCATATTTTTATGTCTTAGAAATTTATTGTTTTTAGCGACAGTTTATTTCTATTTTTTATTAAATTTGTCTTAGGAACACGCTCTCATATGTCGTAGGGATAAAACATCTAGTACATTTAAGCATTGGCCCCATGTTTGACACTTTTAACATGTTTCTTCAAAATGGAAATAGCCGTAGTTATTTCTTTGTTGTTACATGCAGGACATACCATTTTTGTTCTTATCGGCAGAAGATTTTAACCAATTTTTGAATTCTAGAATACGTTCCACTTTAGGCGATATTTTTGAACAATTTGTTTATGCTCTTGTTGTCGGTTGCCTGAACTGCTTTTTTTCGGTATGGTACCCTGATTCAACTACAATCAACCTCTATTCTTAAACTCATTTACTGGACACCACACTGTATTTTAATATAACAAAAAAATCAAACTATAAAGAACACAATATTCCGCTTAACCATGAACAACGTCCTACGCACAGTGGTACTTACTAAGCGCTGAATTTAGAATAAACTAAACCCGATACAGCACCACCCAAGGCACAGAACTAAACATCCTGCATTCAGTAATAAAAACGGTAACGAAACGACTGCAAGCGATTTCATATTTCGAACCGTTATGAAATAATAGGTACCCGCTGACCCCTGTTTCGTCAGCGCCTTCGCCGTCTTGTCTCCTACAGATTCGGCCACGCTGCTTTTCCGATTATCCTCAATCGGCCCTGAGAAAACACCAAGCCATAATTAGTTACACAAATTAATAAAAGTTCGGAAAACTGCACAGCTCCAACACAATATACTGAATATACATATGTGTGGCGCATGTTCGTTTTCCAATGTATGTGTGTGTTGCTTCGGGCAACGTATTACCGTACATGTATTGTTCTCACCGTACATGCGTTCGACACCGTACACAACAAACTTACTGATTTCCTTTAAATTTATCCATACAGCCATCAAGCCACCACCGTGCATCTTCTGGTTTTGCCCCTCAAATGTTCCATCTCATACCCACTACTTGGTGAAATTCAGGATGACGTTGATTTCGGGGATCCTACCGAATTGTTGCTTGCAGACTGCAGTGAAATAATAATAAAAAGCGCTTTGCTCGCTTGTTAAAACCAAAGACTTACCTCTGCCAGTCTTTCGGGAACCGAAAATAACTAACTTCTGCATCTACGATTGCAGCGGATGGCCGCGGATGATGTTAGTGCAGTCAGTAACGCTGCTACAAAACCCTGTAAAAAGTGTAGCAGCGTACCTGTTGAAGGTGTGAAATGTGTATCTTGTGGTTCATCATTTCATCGTGGTTGTATTAAATACTTAAAAAATGTTAAGGTGTTAACTGACAATACAGTAAATTGCTGTGAAAGTGAACCAACGACCTCCAAAGTAGCAGAGAGTGACATGTGCAGTAACAGCGATGGCTCAAGCGCACGAAATTCTGAAAGATATAATCAAACAAAACGAATTAACTATTCAATGTATGCAGGTGACTATTAATTCACTTCTGCAACAAATTGATATATTGAATTTTATTAAACCTTACATAAAGAATACTGAACAAGCTGAAACGACTGTGCCATCTACAAATCCAAATGTGAATGTCAAGGGAAAACATTCGAAAAATACACCTACTATCTCCAATAGAAAAGCAGATTTCTCGGCTGCAGTAGATAAACGTACTTGTATAATTAAACAAAAGGACCACATAATTAACGAATTACGTGAGGAAATCAATTTGTTGAATAATAAATTTGAAATATTAAATATCCGAGATGGAAATACGAAATGTAAACAAGGTCAAAGAAACGCCCCGCTTCTACCTGAGTTATCACCAGGCCCAGCAGATACTTTAAAAGCTAAAAACGGCGATAAACCAAAAAATTCCGAAAACGTTGATAGCAGTTCAAGTAAGCAAGAGATATCTATACAACAATTATCTAAAGCAGTAGAAAAGGCTACTGTGAGTGCGAATTGTTTTGACTATATAAATTTAGCGCCAAAAATGGATAAAGTGGAACAAGGCCGTAACAAAATTTCGAGCAACGAAAGATGGCAAGAAGTTTCTCACAAGCGCAGACGTCCACGCCCAGGAATAATCGGAAACAACACCCAAAGTGACTTGAAACTGAAAGGAGTTCCGAAACTTACTTCCCTACACGTCTGCAGATTAGCTCCAGATACCACGGCAGATGATCTCAAGAATTATCTTAAGCCCAGTTTTCCCGAAGTCGTATGCGAACGGCTTGACTCAAAACAACCTAATCTTTATGCTTCTTTCAGATTTCAGGTCTTCGAAGACAATATTAAGAAGGCTACAGATGCATCACTGTGGCCAATAAACGCATGCGTTAGGCGTTTTTTCTATCACCGACAGAAACAGCCTCAAGCAAAGTAGCGAATCCAAATAATGACAACACAAATTCTGGGTTCAATGACACGTTTAATGTTTTTCACATAAACATGCAAAGTTTAAGGAATAAGGTAGATAATTTAAATGTATTTTTAGAGTGTGAAAATTTTGATGTAGTATGTTTGTCAGAACATTGGCTTACTGATCAAATGTTGCAAACCATAAACATAAATAACTACACATTAGGTAGTTATTATTGTAGATCAACCTGTAAACATGGTGGCGTCTCTATATTTGTTAAAAACGTATTAACTTTTAAACTAATTAATCTGGATAACTTCATTTGTGATGTGAATGCTGAATTTTGTGCAGTATCATTTCCCTTACACAATATTGTTGTTGTGGCGATTTACAGGTCGGGGTTAGGTGACCTAAAAGCCTTTCTTAGTCAATATGAACAAACCTTAAATTTTTTGTTCGCTAATTACGAAAATGTAATTATTCTTGGCGACTACAATATTAACCTTTTCAGTTCTTCCAGTGAAGCAGAAGACTTTATGTATCTGAACACTTCATTTGGATTGAGGGCAACTATTTCCAAACCTACGAGAGTGACCTCTAACTCTGCAACCTGTATTGACAATATATTAACAAACATAAACCTGGATACAATTAAAAGTGGCAGCTTGGAACCCTGTTTGTCTGATCACCGAGGTGTATGGGTCTCTGTTCGTATGGCGCAAGATAATCAGGCGTCGGATGTGGTATGCAGAAGGAGAATTACTAAATCAGGTATTCAAAAACTTCGTAACTGTTTACTAGACATAGACTGGAGATCTTTTCATAATTCCTCTAAGGATGTAGATTTTCTAGCCGCATATTTGATGTCCTCTGTTAAAAAAAGTATAGTATCAGCTTTCCCTCTCAAAAAGAGCGCAGTAAGTAACAATATGCCTGTCTCTTGGTTTACTCCTGCCCTTAAGAGCATGAGGAACACATTATTATCTCTTAAAACCATCGTAGACTGCACAGGTGATCCCGATGTTTTGGAAGTCTATAAGAAATACAAGAAAGAATATTCGAACAACATCATTATTTCCAAAAAAGCTGCATGTAGCTCATTTATAGCGAATTCATCTAATAAAGCCAAAGACTCTTGGAGACTGATCAATTTTGAAAGAAATAAAGCTAACGGTAATAATATTTCTGAAAAAATTAGCGCGGATGATTTTAACACATTTTTTAGGGGCCTGGACACAACGCCCACTGGTCACAAACCCCAACTCAGAATTTGGTCATAACGCCCAACTTCGATTCTGGTCACAACGCCCAACTTGGTCACAACGCCCAATTTTGATTTTGGTCACAACGCCCAACTTGGTCACAACGTCCAAAATCGATATTGGTCACAACGCCCAACTTGGTCACAACGCCCACCGACGCCTGTTATAGGAGAGCTATCGACGCCACTTAAACAACCGTTTTGGTCATAACGCTCAACTTTGATTTTGGTCACAACGCCCAACTTGGTCACAACGCCCAATTTCGATTTTGGTCACAACGCCCAATTTGGTCACAACGCCCAATTTCGATTTTGGTCACAACGCCCAACTTGGTCACAACGCCCAATTTCGATTTTGGTCACAACGCCCAACTTGGTCACAACGCCCAATTTCGATTTTGGTCACAACGCCCAACTTGGTCACAACGCCCAATTTCGATTTTGGTCACAACGCCCAACTTGGTCACAACGCCCAAGTTTGATTTTGGTCACAACGCCCAACTTTGATTTTGGACACAACGCCCACTTTGGATTCTGGTCACAACGTCCACTTTTGATTCTGGTCACAACGCCCAACTTGGTCATAACGCCCAAGTTTGATTTTGGTCACAACGCCCAACTTTGATTTTGGACATATCGCCCAGGCGGCACAGAAAGTAAAATGAATAATAATAAATTAAACTTTTAAGGTGAGGTAATAGGTAGGAACATTTTTCAAGTTCCCGTAAGTAGTATTAATATTATTTATTTTTCATAATAATTGAGTGGCGTAATACGTTGTCCAAAAAGTTTCTAAATTCGGATTATAACATATAAAGTTGTATTTTTGATATGGAACTCATAGTTAGCTGTGGCATTATGAGACATATGTCGTATGGGATCGATTTATTAATTTTCACTACTTTATAGCAACAATTCACAATTTTTAATATTTCGTCGTTTTCTAGTTGAAAACTTGTGCCATTTAGAATATACGTGATTAAACAAAGTTTTTGCGTTGTTACAATACCACCGTTTGATTGACAGAATTAATCACGTTTGATTGTTGCTTATAATATTATAGTGTCATTCATATATCCATTTTATCAGAACATTTTATTGTCCATTAAAACCTCTGCAGTTTCTCAAATTAAAAATGCATTTGCAAAAATGTAAATATTCTACTTCTATACGAAGGAGGTTCGAAAATATGAAAATGATTGAAGAAAAAAGTACTCTTATTTTTCAAAATACACAAAAATGTTAATTGGAAGTATTTGTTATAACATATCTATTAATAGTTAACAAACAAGTATGTTCATGAGAACGATTAATAATCGAGACATTTTAATGCGCGAGCGCTAGCGAGCGAGTTAATTGTAGATTTATTAATCGCCGATTAACATACGAGTTAGTTACAATATTTTTCCGTTGATCGTACATTATTAATTTGAAGAGAATCTAATTTTATTCCATGAAAAGAATTTGACACTTAAAGTTTTGACATTAATGGTACCGGGTGACCATAAATGGTTGTGATTTTTTTCTTAGGTTGGCACTGTTTATGTTGGTGACATTGTAAGTCTATGTTAAATATGAGGTTAGCAGGTTAGGTTTTGAGTCAGTTTGTGTCAAAACTGACGCAAAACCTAACCTGTTAACCTCGAATTTGACATACACTTACAGTTCCACCAACATAAACAAATTTTTAAAATCGTTTATTAATAAAAAATCATTCATTAATAAGTGTCATTAATATACGATTCTCTATAGCTCGTTTCACTCTGACTATGCAGTACAGAGAACATACGACAATGTTATTTAAAGGCAAACTTCGCTTGCTGCGTTGCTGCTTGTAGACCGCACTCAGGTATACTGTATGCTGCTCTTTTCAAATTGACGCAGAAGCGACAAAAAGGGTTTACTTCAACAAGGTATTAACAAATAAGCCGATTGCAATACAAAAGGCGGATTTATTATGATTGACGTCTTCGTGTTCAGTTTTAAGCAACTTGCTATCCCTGTACACTGCGTAGTCAGAGTGAAACGAATTACTTAAAAATTTGACACAAAAATGAAATTTGTTTGCACTGATTTCGAATCACGTAATATCCTGGTTGCTAAGTGAGGGAAAACTCAGATTTGACAATACTCGTTTATCGTATCCCTTGATAAGTTAACTTTGAAGTATTTCATTTGGTAATACACAGCGTGGTAAGAAAAAAATAGGAGAAACCAGAAAAAAAAATGTTTTCGGGGCAAGTAACTGTGACTTTATGTTTGACACTTTCTTTTAACCTCTTTAAATAACATTTTTGTCTATTTTGAAAAATAACGGTACTTTATTCTTGAACCATTTTCATATTTTTGAACCTCCCCTGTAAACGAATATATTTACATTTTGGCAAGTGCATTTTTAGTTTGAGAAGATGTAGAAACTTGTATCAAGAATAAAACACTGATAAATGGATGATAAAAAAATCCATGTGTTACAAATTTATGAGGGACAGTATATATGTTATATTATACAGATTGGTGGTGGATAGTGTGAACATAGGCAGTCCATTGAGCTAGAATACAGTTTATGGGCTTTGTATGCGTTAGACAGAAGTAGACATATATGATTTAAAATCTAGTATCCTAGAATTCAGTGTTTTCTAAAAACAAAACTTTTTGATTCTGCGAATACTAGATGTTAATCGCATATAGGTCTGTTTATGCCTAACGCATACCAAGTCCGTAAACTGTATTCACACACATTTGATTACTTATGTTCACATTTTCCGCCACCAAAAAAAATCCTGTTACTCATGATACCACCTACAACTATGAATTTCATCTACTGACTACCCACTGCATTCGTATCGAAAAGGTGCCAGAAGAACGTCAAATTACTTTTATCTATTTTTTTCGTTGACCGCTTGTTAATTTCAATTTTAATTAATTATTTTTCCTAAAAAAGGATGGATTAATAGGCGTCATTAATACACTGTTTTTGATTAATACACTCTTTTGCATTAATTATCTGTTTTTAAAAAAATGATGGATTAATAGATCTATTAATACACTGTTTTCGATTAATACACTCTTTTTCATTAATTAACTGTTTTTGTGATTTTGGCGTTTTGATGATATTTTGCATGGAGGTTAGTTGTATTAATCAAATTTTTCGCCACAAAAAAAGATGTTGCGGTCAACGAAAAAATTTTGTAATCAACTCGTTTGTTAATGGGCGATTAATAATCTCAACTATTAAAGGCACTCACTCGCTATCGCTCGTTCGTGCTTTAAACAGTTTCGATTATTAATCGCCTTCATTAACACACTTGTTGGTTAAATAACTATTATCAATAAGTGAGATATTGTCAAAAAACAAAAATATACAAAAATATTATTTAAAGAGGTTAAAAGTAGGTGTCAAACATAAAGTCACAGTTACTTGCTCCGAAAACATTTTTTTCTGGTTTCTCCAATTTTTTTTCTTACCACGCTGTGTATTACCAAATGAAATACTTCAAAGTTAACTTATCAACGGATACGATAAACGAGTATTGTCAAACCTGAGTTTTCCCTCACTTAGCAACCAGGATATGACGTGATTCGGAATCAGTGCAAACAAATTTAATTTTTGTGTCAAATTTTTAAATAATTTATTAACAAACGGACCAAATAACAATTAGGTAAAAATCAGTTATAATTTTTTCCGTTGATCGTCTATTTATGGGTTTCATTAATGTATAGAGAATCGTCTATTAATGACACTTATTAATGAATGATTTTTTATTAATAAACGATTTTAAAAATCTGTTTATGTTGGTGGCACTGTAAGTCTATGTCAAATTCGAGGTTAGCAGGTTAGATTTTGCGTCAGTTTTGACACAAACTGACTCAAAACCTAACCTGCTAACCTCATATTTGACATAGACTTACAATGTCACCAACATAAACAGTGCCAACCTAAGAAAAAAATCACAACCATTTATGGTCACCGGTACCATTAATGTCAAAACTTTAAGTTTCAAATTCTTTTCATGGAATAAAATTAGATTTTCTTCAAATTAACTCGTATGTTAATCGGCGATTAATAATATCTACAATTAACTCGCTCGCGCATTAAAATGTCTCGATTATTAATCGTTCTCATTAACATACTTGTTTGTTAAATAACTATTAATAGATATGTTATAACAAATACTTCCAATTAACATTTTTGTGTATTTTGAAAAATAAGAGTACTTTTTTCTTCAATCATTTCATATTTTCGAACCTCCTTTGTATAGAAGTAGGATATTTACATTTTTGCAAATGCATTTTTAATTTGGGAAACTGCAGAGGTTTTAATGGACAATAAAATGTTCTGATGAATGGATATATGAAGGACACTATAATATTATAAGCAACAATCATACGTGATTAATTCTGTCAATCAAACGTTGTTATTAAAACAACGCAAAAACTTTGTTTAATCACGTATATTCTAAATGGACAAGTTTTCAACTAGAAAACTACGAAATATTAAAAATTGTGAATTGTTGCTATAAAGTAGTGAAAATTAATAATTCGATCCCATACGACATATGTGACTGAAATGGGAGAAAATCCGTTTTCTCATAATGCCACAGCTAACTATGAGTTCTATATAAAAAATACAACTTTATATATGTTATAATCCGAATGTAGAAACTTTTTGGACAACGCATTACGCCACTGAATTATGAAAAATAAATAATATTAATACTACTTACGGGAACTTGAAAATTTTCCTACCTATTACCTCATCTTAAAAGTTTAATTTATTATTATTCATTTTAGATACACATTTTTCTTACTTTCTGTGCCGCCTGGCCGATATGTCCAAAATCAAAGTTGGGCGTTGTGACCAAAATCAAACTTGGACGTTATGACCAAGTTGGGCGTTGTGGCCAGAATCAAAAGTGGGCGTTGTGACCAGAATCAAAGTTGGGCGTTGTGACCAAGTTGGGCGTTGTGACCAAAATCGAAATTGGGCGTTGTGACCAAGTTGGGCGTTGTGGCCAAAATCTAAATTGGGCTTTGTGACCAAGTTGGGCGTTGTGACCAAATCGAAATTGGGCGTTGTGACCAAGTTGGCGTTGTGACCAAAATCGAAGTTGGGCGTTATGACCAAAACGGTGCTTTAAGTGGCGTCGATAGCTCTCTCCTATAACAGGCGTCGGTGGGAGTTGTGACCAAGTTGGGCGTTGTGACCAATATCGCTTTTGGGCGTTATGACCAAGTTGGGCGTTGTGACCAAAATCAAAATTGGGCGTTGTGACCAAGTTGGGCGTTGTGACCAGAATCGAAGTTGGGCGTTATGACCAAATTCTGAGTTGGGGTTTGTGACCAGTGGGCGTTGTGTCATAGCCCCATTTTTTACTTCAGTAGCTGATGAGTTTTTAATAGATTACCTAACCTCAATACCAATTTTGATGCCTCAAAATTCTTGGGTAATCTTCCTAGCACAAGGAAATCATTTTTTCTCGAACCAGTCACAGCTGACGACTTATAAATGTTGTTATTCGCATGAAAACTTCTAACACCCTCGATATCTATCATATGAATAGCAAAATACTCAAGAAATAATAGATATAGTTGCAGAGCCCTTTGCTAGTCTTGTAAATGCATGCTTCCAGCAGCGTATTTTCCATACAGCTCTTAAAACATCTAGGGTCGTTCCTATTTTTAAAAAAGGGAATCGAGATAAACCGGAAAACTATCGCCCTATTTCGATTATTCCAGTTTTTGGGAAAGTGGTGGAATTGATAGTTAAACCTCGTCTACAAAAATTCCTAGAGAGCAATTTCTTATTAAATCCTGGTCAGTTCGGCTTCCGGGAGGGATTTTCTACAGAGTTGGCAGTAAAAAATCTAGTGGATGACGTAGTTAAAGGCTATGAGAAGGGTGAGCATACAGCTGCCACTCTGTGTGACCTCACCAAAGCCTTTGATTGTGTTCTGCATCATTTATTGGTTATAAAACTAGAACACTATGGTATTCGTGGGTTACCACTGCAGTTTTTCACGTCCTATCTAGGCGACAGACGGCAATGTGTTGACGTAAAAGGTACGGTCTCTGCCATAACAAATGTTGACCATAGAGTGCCCCAAGGCTCTGTATTGGGGCCACTCCTCTTTCTCATTTATGTAAATGATTTCTACTACTACCTGTTGCCTCATAAGAGTATATTTTTTGCAGACGATACAACGTTGCTGTGTTCAAACAAAGAAAGCAAGGTTCTAATTCAGACAATGGAAAACTTGAAGCAAGAGCTAACATCTGGTTGCTTCAAATGGTCTTCAATTGAATGTCAATAAAACACAACGAATGATATTCTCCCTAAGAAATGATTGTTCTGTTCAGCAAGAAAGTACAGTCCATATGTTGGGATTGACATTGGATAGTCAAATGAATTGGTCGGAGCACATCTCTTGCTTGGCTAAAAAATTGTCTACAGATTTATTTGTCTTAAGACGTTTGCGCAGTGTATTAGACTTTAATACGCTGAAAACTGCTATGTTTGCACTGTTTCAGTCTCATATTACATACGGTATATTATTATGGGGGCGCGCTGTTGACCTGATTAGGATTTTTAAATTGCAAAAGAAAGCGTTAAGATTAATTACATATGCGAACTTCCGCGACTCTTGTAAACCTTTATTTGTTAAACACAGAATTATGACGCTGCCATGTATTTACATTTTCTATTCCTTAACTTATGTACACAAGCATAAACAGCATTATATTGTGAATTCTGATGTACATAATTATGATACACGTGGAGCAAATCATCTTATTGTACCTAGATATAGATTAAGTAAGTCATTACAAAATTCTATAGACCTGAAGCTTTACAACAAACTTCCAATGAATGTTAAAAACTTAAATATTCAAAACTTCAGAAAACGAATAAAAACTTTTCTTATTCAACATTGTTTCTATTCAGTGGACGAGTTTGTGAATAAGCCCTTAATTGATATTTAATCAATATGATCTTAATGTTAATGTTAATGTTATAACTGTGATTACTGTTTGACTTGTGTAAGATTTTTATCAATAACACTAAAATAAATGATTCTATGATTCTATGATTCTATAAAAAGTGCCAAAGGAGAGTTCTCCAAACAAGGCGACTGCATAGACTCACTTCAGCCATAATCTTTTTATACTCGTTTATTGGTTTTATCCACTATGGTGAAAATACTAACCTCGGCCATCCACAATCGTTCCACACTTTTCAATGGAACCAGCATCTATCAGTTGCTGGTTAAATTTTCTAAACAACACATAGGCAGGCACTTGACGATTAAGAAAATCCTCGCCATAAAGACGACGTGCTTCCAATGCATTCCAATTGACACGACTGTACATGAAAATCACTTCAGCTTTTGAATACAAAGAAATTGTGATTTAAATCAATGTTAATTGAATTGTACTACATTAAGAACCACGTGGAGAACTAAGAAGTTTAATACAATCATTTTCAAGCTATCAGAAGACAGAGTATGCATCTCACTCCAAACCCATACTTTAAATTCCAAAATAATGTACTAAGTTGTCAAAAGAGATAATCGCTGTTATCTCGATAAGGATTAATTACACTTGTAACTCCTTGTTGATCATACTACATTACCTTAAAATATTTAAGCCTGTTTTTCAAGGCCGTTATATACATATAATGCCAAATGGCTATAAAAAGCATAAGAACAAATATTATTATGTAGGTAAGAGGCGACTACCTGTGAATATATAGTCTGTTTTTTTGCTTTATGATTCAGAGCAGGCTTTGCATTTGCATTTTTGTAACAGTGTAGGTAGTTAGTGACAATGGAAAAAACACTAGTTATGTCAAAAACCATTAGAACTGTCAATGTGTTAACTTACAAGCACTATTATACTTAATAAGAGCTAAAATTACTGAACCATTGACATTAAATAAGGTATTGCTTTATTTTAAGTACGTTTATTTAAGCGTGATTGATATCTAACTGTACAGAAACTTCATAAAATTTCTAGACATCTATCTTTTATGTACTAATGTAAAAATAAATATATTATTAATAATTTGCTGATGATTTTGGTTTGTAGAACTGTGTTGTACAAGTTATTATTTATGCTACACATATAACAGGCATTTCAAAATAAAGAGATAATACAAAATACTCTGGTAGAATCATTTTCAGAGATATAATTTACTAGAATTTAGATGGATACACGTCGGGATAATCATCCAGAATCTGATTCAGAAGAGGAATACAACTCGTCTTCCGATTCTGTATCAGATTCTTCCAACCTAATAATAACAGGAGGTATATCATCCACACCAATTTAACAATGTGCTTTGCCCAGTCACTTTATATTAGTAATTCACAGTGTTCAACGTTTTTTTCCATATGTTTGCTGTACACAGTGATAGAGATTTAAGCCATAAATTAGCAATTATGTCTTTTGAGGGAGGCTGAGAATTTATGTCCTTATTGTAATAGTTCTTACATAAACTCCATGCCAATTCAATTGGATTGTATTGGCAGTGGTATGGAGGTAATCTAAGAACTTCATGCCCATGTCGTTTTTTGTCAATTAAGTATTGCTTTTGGTCAATATGTAAAGTAAAATTAAACTTCCATAATCGTCGCTTTATTATTTTGTCATCAAATTGTACGTCACTTTTAATTAACCATTCCTGTATTTGTAGATTATTGGACAAGAAATTGGGTGGTTTATCGATAAGAACCGAATTATATGGTGTATTATCCATAATTAACACACATTTTCCGTTCAATTTGGCCAAAGCAGGGATTAACTGTTTTTCAACATTTCCTAAAAATGTCACCATTGATACACTTATGATAGCCCCTGTCATTATTGTCAGAGTCCAACAGTAAGTCACACCCTGGTAAAGTTTCATCCAAAAACATGAATACATTTTTCTCTATAATTTCGAAATTGTAAATATTTCTTTTAAAAGGCAATTCGCCGAAATGATATGACTCTTCTCACACAATTTTCTTCCATTCACAATTTTGTATTTATATCCCATATTTGTTAATGTGTAGTATAATTTTAAACGACTCCCAGTATAATTCAGTTCCTCCTTTGCACACAGCAATAAATTATCGAAAGTCAAAAATTCCAAATTTTCTTCTTCCTTTTCTTTATTCATCTTATCATTCGGTTATTGCTGGAGTTGTGATTTTGCTTCGTTTCGATTTCTGTGATGCATTCGAAATCTAGCATTATAAGAAATTGTTAGAAATGTTATATCTGTTTAATTATTAATACTTACATCGAAGATTTGACCAATTCTTCCAATGATGGCTGTTTTACTTAAGTTGCCATTGATATCTTTTATATTAGTAGAACGGCGTTTTATAGCCTCTTTGGTTTTACTATTACCTAATACTGCTTTTTCGTGGCAGTTTATTAAGATTTGCTGAAGTGTCACCTTGACAATCCCGGCGATCTGGATTTTGACATTAGTTATATTTTGTAACTAAACTGTTGTACACTGCTAAAATAATATAAATGCAAAGCCTGCTCTGAATCATAAAGCAAAAAAATAGACTATAGTATTTAATGCGTTTATATTATAAGATTAAAATGATTCTTTTTACTGGTCTGTGTATATATCTTAGAAATATGGGCCCTATGCTGCTGTATAAAGTAAAAAATTACCTTTTTAGGTTTCCCTTCAAGCCCTGAAGAACATTATTCCTGCAGCGCGAGGATTTCGGCGATTGGTTGCCCACGTCCTCTTCCCTCGGCGCGTTCTCCATTCCAGGCGCGATCCGGCGAACCAGATAAAACGGTCTTGGGCCTAGCAGACTAAATTCAATTAAAACTGAGTTAGTCAATGTTCAGAACAGAGCACAGGGGCAGCGACCACAAACCGCCGCTGACACTTCGCCATCATGCTGCAGCCAAATTATGTTTCAAAGTGTTAATAAATTTCGCCGGACCTCTAATAAGCCCTTGATTAATATCGCGGCGGTTTTGAAGCTCGTATCAGAAATTCCATTAAGATGCAGTTCGAATTCGATTCAAGCACCTTTTGCAATTACGCCCGGCGACATTGCTGAGGCAAATTTGTCATAAGTTAATTAATGCGACTTGCTGGGCGGAAGTCTCAGATACCTTTGTTTGGCAATCGAGATTTATTCGTCTAGTTTAATGGTTATTCCGGTTCTATATCCTTGTAATTTTGTATAAATTTGAAGCCCTTTTTTGTTGCTAGTAAGTTGTATTACAACAATTTTTTTTGCAAATAACTATAATGAGACATAATACGTACTCTTGCGATATGCGTTAGCAAAACGTTCCCGAAAGGCTTTCGTAGTTTTAAGTCTTAATCTGAATTTAAAATGTTGTCATGATATACTTCAATAGTATTGTACTCCGAAGCGATACCGTTTAATCCATCAGTAATATTTTAAAAAGAATTTAAAAAGATTACTGAATTGGTTATTATTTAATCGTTATGTTAATATTGAATAACATACAAAAAGTTGTTTAAAAAACAATGACTGATATATCACGAGGTTTCAGGTAAACGTGATTGAGTTAAATATGGAGCAGGTGGCATTAGGTGTACTACTAACTGAATAGGAATGTTAAGATTGCTTTTAGATCAATACAAGAAGGTTTCAGATTTAATAAAAGTAAATATGCAAATAAAATCTAAATAAGCAAAAGTTTACTCTGTAATAACCTTAAAAGTAATTCTAAATAGTGTTAATGCGTCCTAATATTAATATTGATTAAAATTTTTCAAAACTATGTAAGATTGGACACATAGAGTATGCCAATAACTACAAGAAAATTATAACTTAGCGAATGTGTAATTGTAAATAAGAAATAAGACAGAAGGTACCTGTAAGCCATATTAAAAGCATGAACTGAAAATAATTATAAGAAGGTCTTTAAGTGAATAACCGTTAAATTGCCATAATTCACAAATTTAAATGGAATCATAGTATTAGGCGAATGTAACAATAAATAAGATGTCAGTTACTAAGTGATAAGAATTAACTAAGAAATAAGAAGCCGAAAAATAATAGGTCTAACGAGTAACAATTATTACTGTTGGGGCTAGTTTCCATATATAAACCAAATAAAAACCAGTTATCAGGTTGAATGCTGCTTTATTTGTGAGGGTTATATAAAGAGATGTTAATTGCTGCACCAAACATATATAATCGGGTGCTTCGTGATTGACTGAAAGGGGTACCATTAGTGGAGTTTGTCTGCGAAGGTAATGTGTCCCTAGCAGAGGAACATAAAAATAAGACTTACGATAATAAACAGATTGTAATTAGCTGCCTTCTTCAATAATAAATATAACTGATGTTATTTCAAGGAATGAATAACGTTTCACATGTGATAATGTGAGAATATCACTTAGACAGTTGTCATTCGATCTAAAGGCAACTTAATCAAATTATTGTTTCAGTTATGTCAAAAACCCAACCCTGATGGAGTATTCGTATTCTACTGAGCTAGTTAATTGAAATATGGAGCGAGCGATATTAAACATCACTCTAAAAGACAAAAAATCAATAGAGTGGATCAGACGTCAAACAAAAATGGAAGACATAGGTCAAACTATAACGAAAAGAAAATGGCCATGGGCAGGGCATATAGCCCGCATGGGACAAGAAAGATGGACAAAGATAACCACCGATTGGAAACCATGGGCAAGGAAACGGAGTGTAGGGCGTCCAATAAACAGATGGTACGGTGATATAAGGAAAATAGCAGGAAAACGATGGATGTTGATGGCACAAGATCGTGAAAGATGGAAGGAGATGGAGGAGGCATATGTCCGCATGCGGACGGGAGATGCTGATTAAAGAAGAAAAAGAAGAAGAAGAAGTTAATTGATATAAAGATCCAACGATTAAATTAAAGGGCAGAACACTTGGCTATACAATTAAATTTGAATATTTATATCAGCAATATTTGAGTAGCTACAAAAATTAGATATCATAATAAGAAACTCCCACATTAATTAGAATATCTAAACTATCATTATTTAGCGTAACAGCAATATTATAAGGTACAGCTTCTTGATATGCGGATATCCCAATTTCATTTTTACAGTTCTGTTATAGACAGAAAATTCTACATAATAGATACTCCGACGGTATAATTCTGCTATAAAAGGTATTCCCCAACAATTTTATGATCATTTTGTTAGTCTTACTTAAAAAAGGGTCGCATGATGTGATGGCAGAAAACAAAATAGGAATACCAGGGTATTTTCTAAGTTCACATTATCAAATACTCCTCGTTGTTCACCGAAAATATTGTTTTGTTTTGTGATAGCTCCACATTTGAACTAGTCATATAATTTATGTAGTGACTATTTTACTTTGAGCTTGCCCTTAATTAATGCAATGCACCATGTTAGTAAACCTATAATTACTTTCAAATCAATTATTTCAATTAAGTACTCTTATTCAGGGTGGTTCGCCAAATCTAGATCTCTATTAGTTGAAGTTTAAATTTTTGACTGTTTAATGACATCAAATGTCAACTTGACTTTTACATTTACTCAAACCAGGTATTGACAAATCTATTTTTACATTGACATAACTATCAATTAACTCACCAAAGTAAGTACTGTTTTATATTTTACTCTTTATTTTATTGTTCGTTATTCAAAATGCTTTGATATTAATTACTAACACAAACCTTATCACTTCTTCAGCTGCCAATATTTAAATACCACTTCTCCTATCCTTAATGAGAGATCCCGATGTTCACCTTATGCAACACCTACAGCTTATTCCTGTCAACCAACTCCAAACGTCCGCAGAATCCGGTATCGCTCCCATCATCAAACGTCACCTTCACGCCAATAGACTCCTGGTGAGTTTCAGCTTTATAAATGAATCTGATCTTATCTTGTTTCTTAGATAGTCCTCTGCACTCAGCAACCCCCACAGAAGCTGCCCAACTCCAGCTGGCACTCCTACTAACCTCCTTCTAGATAAATGACCTCACTTCCATACAACCACCAATGTAACCAATGAATATTTAATTATGTGTCACCTTCACCAATAAATCCAATTTCCTCCAATTCAGTAGTTCTCTGGTTCTTTCTATTTAATTCACTGTATTAGACAATCTCTTCACTGATTGTTTAGTTTTAATAAATTATTATTTCATTTTCATTTCTGCACCTCGTAGATTTGTTAATAGCCTTTAAATTTGTATACTACCAAATAACTATATAAATAAGGCATAATTTCTAACTTTTATTGATCAAAATTAAACATTTCAAGATAATTTTTACATTTTTTACGAGTTTGTATTTACAATTGACTAAACAAAATTTTCATTTCTATTAGATACAATTCTTCTGCCCTCTTATAAATTTTAAATATCCTACTATTACATGCTATCAATCCTTATTATTATAACAAATACATTTGTCAATTGTAACCTTGGCTTGAATCTTATTAAAATTAACTGCAACCATCAAAATTAGAATATTGAATTGCTATTTATACCTCAAATTACCTTACTCATTGTCTTAATTAATTTTATCACTCTTATTGAACTTTACATCCAATCTTTATTAAACCCTTTAGAATTTGATTATAATTAACCTTCCAAATTTATCATTTCTATCATCTATATTTTAAAACTACCTTTTGCATATCATAACAATATATTCAAAATTGAAAACGCAATGGCCTATATCTGGTCTAAGTATAATAATGTTATTCTACAGAATCTATTTCAAACTCTACGTAGTCACTGTATATGACAGCTAGATTACACAATATAAAAACGTAATATAAGCAAAGGTACTTAACAAAATGATTCACTTTTGAAAATTTTATTTCATTTAAATTTCAGAAGAAGTTCACTAACGCACATTTTCATGCCAAGCAAAGTAGCAGCCATCTAGGTTCGAGAGAACAATGAGAACTGACATTGAGGTCAATACTGGACTAAAAGCAAATTACCTAAAAGCCTCAAATGGTCACATTTACCTCATTAGCGTCTAATAGACCTTAGTTCGACAGGGCCCGTGGCCGCATCAAAGCGTGGCATATGACATTGGGTTGATTGTAATTTGCAGCGGGCACTTTATAGAAGATTTGGAACTACATAAAACGGACTGCACTCCAACATATTAGTTATTTTAAAACGAGATAATAGTTTGGTGGTGTTTATTTGTTCATTTTCTGAATTGAAGATCTTTAGCAGGAGTTAATAGAAAGATACAGCATTTTTCATTCAATTGCAAAATCTGAATTTATTTCAGAAAGAGGACACTTGCAATCTGGTATATTAGCTACGGTGACCATCTTAAAAATTACAGTATATGGATAATACTTGCTTTCAGCTAAGCAAAATTACATCTGTTATATTTTAATAAAATCAAAACGAATATATGACCTGTTCTTAATATTATAAGATAATCAAGGTACCTAGAATATTAAATAGATTTCCTTTTTTATAAATTATAAACACCTACAGTACGCTAATTGTTTCGTGACACGTTACTATTAAGCTTTAGCGCCATAAAAACTAAACAAAAGTGGTAACAATTTTAATTTAAAAGTTTGGTCGAACTCAGTCTGCTGATTTTCAAAAAGTTGCAAGACTCTATTAAATGCGGAAGTGCCCCCCGATTGAATATTTAAAGTGCATTAGGCATTCTGGCGAACTTTGACCCTATTTCCCAGCTTGCTAAATCATTAAAAATTCTGCAACATTCAGGAGGATCTTGCAAGGAAGTTGTTCGGGAGTTATCTGCAAGTTTGCACCTAATAATTCATTCTCCTGGCAGCTGCAGGAGGAACGTATCAGCGCAGCGTAGTAATTGCATTTTTAGAATTTCCAGAATACTTCACCCAGAAAACTTTTTTAGCGTGGTTTACATACAGCTTGCTTTTGTCTTCCAGCAACGTTTTAGGAGAGTAACAGTTTCTGAGCTTTTATTAAAAATAAAGCTATCCCAGAAGCTGCATAATTATATCAATCACTTTAAATTGAGTTCTCAGACTCTTCACAGACAATAGTGTTATATTTATTCTTAAATTTGTGTTTGGAACAAAATTTTCTTATATGCGAATGTAGATGAAATTACATAATTACAGAACCCTTATGAGTAGAAATATTGATGCTTCTTTAGAATTTGCTTGGCATTTAAGTATGGTTGCGATCGCTAAATATTCACTTATAATACCATGAGTAGTCAAAGTTATGTCGACTATTTTTGCGGTGGTGTCACGAATGTCCATTGCGCTTTGGTACGATTAGGACGAGTGCGTTAGCACGAGTCCTAATCCCAAGCGCAATGGACATGAGTAGTGATATCACCGCAAAAATAATCTACTTAACTTTGACTAAGAATGGTATTCGGGGGACTATTTAATGAACCAAACTACTTTTTCAAATTAGTTTTCAGTAAATCTAGCAACAAACTACGCAATTTCTATAGTAACAGAACACTAATATTGACTTTTTCTAATAAAAATCGCATTTGTTAAAAATAGTCACTTGAATACCTTCTAGGAAGATATATCCACTGATATTTTTTTGATTGGTCAAGAAACGTCAGAATTCTGGATTTTCATTGGTCACTTTTTGACAGATGACAGGTGAATTGAATAGTCACTCTAATTTTTTAGATAATCAACAATCATCTCATTATTTAGCTCTCACGCAATATTTCGCCAAAATATCGGATTTTTTCGAGAATATTAACTCCCCAAGGTTGAGTTTTTTTAAAACCAATTTGCGTCATATATTTTACTGCCAACTATTTCATTAACATTTTAATTTGTATATGACAATTTCTTAACCTCTTAAAATATAATTTGTTATACTAGAATCTGCACATAGTTTTTATACAGTTAATTTAGTATAAGGCACAATGTGGTTTCTACGGATACGCACGCGCATACCATGTATAAATGCGTTTATTTTAAAATACAACGTCATTGAGTAAGCAATAAGTCATGATTTATATTCTACGAAGGAAGGAATTCTTTTGATCAAATTGTGTAGAGTTCAGTTTACAGCAACTATATACGTTACCATAGGAGCATATTGTGCATTAAAATAAATGCACTGTATTTCCGCTAATTTTTTTTTTAATTTATACACTATGTATATTTTATTCCCACTTAAAACTTCATATGTTTTGGAGCTTACAAATATGTAAAAACTCCTGCATCAGCATTTAATTCTTCAAAGAGCAGAGCGATATATTAGTTCAACGAGACTCATTTCCTACTCAGAAATCACTTGAAATTGATAATGTATATATTATTTGTAACCTCATTTACCTTGCGGTGTAGAGACGTGTGATTTGTACACTTGCGTCAGGCGGTACAATGCTCAACTTGTCGCATATTCGGGTTACAAACTTGGAGCGCGCCTTTTGTGCGTGCGCTGCAACCATTGTGTGTGGTTTTGATGACGTGTTAACCTTGTTGCTCTACCTCTTAAGTCTGGGGATCTGAGTAGAGCACAGTTAATGTGATGAACAACTGTGAATGGTCTCACCGAGCCCTATTCCAATCGCGAAGGCTGCGGAAAAAATCCGGCACCTCTGGAATTCGAACCGAGGTTTTGCTTAATGTTGGGAATGCAACTGCGCTATCTGTCTTCTTGAGATTGATAAAATGTGTTTACTAAAATACTAAATCGTATTACTTCACTAGTATACAAAACTTGTTCGAAAGTGGACTTTATGGAAATGATAATATTTATATGAAAGAAAATATTAAGTAAATACTCTGAACTCTGAAATAGCTATTATTTGATGTTTTTTTTCAAAAACCAAACTGCTTTCCTAAAAATAGATGTGCTCTTCACTGATTTGATTTCGAAGGCTATCACGGCCATTGTCATTAAGTAACAAACGCCTTCCGAGATGGGACCGTGTCATTATTAAGGGCGAAGTTTCTCCCGCTTTCGTAAGGGTATTCATCAGGAGGAAAAGCAACAGAGGTAACTCAAAGTGCAAACCACCCCAGATGCGAAACTGTTGAGATACCGTGCTCTTCTATCCCGCCCCTTGCAAAAGAGTTTCGCCTCTGGCGTGGTTTACTGGTTGAGTTGCCGTGCTCTTTTGCTTTTCATCCCTTCCCCTTACGAAAGTTGGCGAACCGTTGAGTTCTTCGACCTCAATAATGACACGGTCCAATCCCGGAAGTCGTTTGTTACTTCTACTGATTTACTTGAAAGTCACCAATAGCGGTCTAAAACATCACTTATACTTATTCTTATGTTTAAGATAACTTTTTTTAAATAAATAAACGTATACAATTTTTGAAATAATATCGTAAACGAGGTAAATGCAGCAAGAAGTGGAAAAACACAGCCTTTTGGTACGTTATTGCCAGCCAAAAGTTAATAATAAATGTAATTATCACACCATGCTGATGTAAGCCGTGTATATTTTACGTCTGTTCGTGAAGCTGCATGTATCCATTTTTTCTGGAGGTGCCTGTCGATGTTAATTTGGAATACAAACATTATTCAAACGGGCAAGCCTCCGGAGTGTAGTATTTTTAGATAGCGATTAGCCTAGTACAACATTAATTTGGTCTCAGGTTGTGCTTAAAAACGGCGTGAATGGCCGTGATTAATGCCAAAATGGAATTGTTTATTACCTAAACGGAATAGAACAACACGTGAACATTTTTCAATCAAATTTGGCGATGCAGCCGAAATTGTCAATTTGTTTAGTCCCCAGCCCTGTAATTATCGTTATTAATTATGATTGTTGCACTTCCCGAATTTCTTTAATGGATTCGCCGGCGCTCTCTTAGGTTGCTTCGCCTTGTGTTTGTTCGTGTCATTTACATACGAAAGCAGTTTGTTAAAAATATTACTCCGGGGGGCGATTGAAATTTTCCGGATCATTACGTCACGGGCAGCGCGACCTGGAAGCGAAGCGGTTTATTTTTGTTTTCGTATTTCCGCCCCTTGATGATCGCAGCGGGTCGGTAGCAGTTCTTTCGGGCCGTAACGAGGTGTGCGGCTGAGAAGATACAATAATTCTAAAAAATGCCGCTTTTTAACGACTTTTCGAAACCATCTGGCCGGCCTTGCTCGCCAGTCAGTGCAGATTATTTCCATTACATAACTTGCTTTTGCTTCCGCTTTTACAGCACCTCTTCTAAACATTCCTGCTTCATTGCCTTCTGCAATGCCGTATGACACTTTCAGCTATGCCAACCCAAACCTATCGTACATACTTCGAGCAGCAGGCAATTTTGAGGCCAGTTAATTTCGAACTGTTTACTTGAGGAATATATCCTAATCTCTATTAAGAACATCTTTCTGAAGCAAAACATTTGGGCGCCGTCAAACATTACGATTTCAAAATAAATATTAAGCAACACATGAGTACAGCTGAACGTTTCAAAAGCTGCATTATGTTACGTAAACATGTCATATTTCGTATTTATTTATAGTTACTGTAAGTGTAACGCTTTAACGAATAGACGCTTTCCCAAATATTATCTCTTGGATTTCGGGCGTTAGCATATTAAGTTATAGACATACAACTTCACAAAATATGAAATTGGAGCTTTCATTTGGCCTTTGTCTTGAGAATAAATGACATCATAGTTGAATACCCTTTTCAAATAGTAGATTATGGGGGAGATAAATGCGTTATTTTGCTGAGGTGCAATTTGTGACTCGAGAACGAAGCCCTAGAGTCACTCCGAATTGTATATACTATTTTTTTCACGTTGCAGGAATATTTAAAACTGCAAACTTGTTTTTTTTTAAACGTAATTTATTGACATTTTTAAATTTTAACGTTGGTGGCACTGTAAGTCTATGTCAAATTCGAGGTTATCAGCAATACAGACTGAGGCAAAACCTAACCTGCTAACCTCGAATTTGACATAATTGTTGTTTCAGTCATAATGAAAACTCTCTAGGTAAATTTATTTTCTCTAGGGAATAATTCAATATTTCTGTCACGATTTAGGTATCGTCGAAACCGTGTGCAGATTTTTTATTATTGCTGAATAATAAAATCTTTCGAATATATAAAAACAATAATCACTAAGTTGTAATCAAACTGTACCCAATACTGTATTCAATGCTGCATAAGTCAGTATTTAAAATTGAGATCCTGGTTGAATTAATCTAATTGATTCTTATTGCGCATTATGTAGTGGTAACAAAGAAGTAACGAAGAGGTAAAGCTTACCGCTTACTTCATTTTGAGTTACCTTTTAACTCTAAATGCAATTACTTTGAAATTATTCAAGATCAAAGCCATATCATTATTGGTGTATATTTGTTAAACATCATGCTATTTCAACGTCCGTCAAAAACAAGAATTTCTGCTTATATCAATGATCAAACTTTATTGTTACACGGTTTATCACAAATCTTTACGCGTTCACGGTATAGGGTTGTAGTAAAAAACTGTTGCAAATATATGTAGAGTAGTAATTAAAGAAATATTGAAGAGTTATTAAGTTATCCAAACTGTAGCAATTTATAAATCTGATATAAATGCGGAGAATTTCAATTTGTAGCTTCGCTCGCAAGGTGCCTGTTTCCTGGATATTTTCTTCTTTTAAGATAACTTACTCATCATACATTCAAATTATTCCAACATTATCAAAACGGAAGGATAACTGAAGATATTTGTTTTGTCCACACTGGGTTATTTGAAAAAAAAGTGAAATTCCCCTATTCCAGCTTTTGAAGAAAATCATTGCTACATAGGTTCCGGCTGTTAATACGTGTCTTCATTTATTTTCCTATCACTAAAGTTTGCAGCCCTTGGTGGACCCAGCCTTGGATCTCTCTCTACATGGTCTTAGTATATTCAGCAGCTCGTTAGGGTGCATTTGCCTTTTTTTTTAATATTAGATGACAGTTGCCGCATAAAGTCATAGTTGCACTTGTTAACGCTTGTGGTGTTCCTACTGTTAACAAGAGACTCTAGGTAGAAGAATCAGTGTACAACCTCCAGCAATAATACTGCTCCTTCTTTGATGGCGTTTCCTTGATGTTTCTTCGTAATCAATGTAGATTTTATTTTATGTTATATCCCTGTCGTTGTTTCTTTGAGTGACGTGAGGTTTCGTATATTTGTCCATCGCTTCTGGCTTCTATGACATCATCAGCATAGACTATATGCTAAACTGGTTTGTAAAAGATTGTGCCTTGACTGTTAACGTTGCTGTTCCCGATTATTTCTTATCTTAAAGGATTGGTTTTGGCTTGCATGATACATTGTTTTCAATCCGGACTTTGCATGTGTAGGTCTTCATTCCCAGCCTAGTAAGTGCAATTATCTTAAGTTTGGTTATCGTTTGGTATAGATTTTTCTTGTGGTACTATGATAGACACAGCTAACACCTATAAAAACGCAATGTATTTCGATGTTAAATTTTAAATGTCTTTCAAAAATGTATCTTAGTATACAGACCAGCGTTGTTTATGGTTTAACGGGGAGGAAGCTATATTGGTAATCTCCTATAACGGTAGGTACATATGTAGTAGTAGTCCTATAGTAGTAAATGACGTGTAAAACTAGTTCGGCTCCGTACTTTAACACTACACTTGCACCCTGTGTAATGCTAAATGAACTAGCACAACAGGACCAGACTGACTCACATCACAAGTACTATTTACATACGCGCTATGCAAAACACAAATTGCCCTTCTAAGGACCCACTGACCAGAAGCCTTGGACCCTGCGTCCGGGTGTGCCAAATTAATATCGATGGTAGAAGCACACCTAATTGTTAAATTTTAGAAGACAACAATATTGACCTAGTCGCTGTACAGGGGAAAATGAATCCCAACTCAGCTCAAGAGAATAGATTACTGACTTTTAGGATGCTACATACGATAAACATTATGGCATTCACAATGTCAGAGATAATGCAAATCTTCTGGACTTCTCCATCGAAAATAACATAGCCACCCGAAACTGTGGAAATACAAAAACAATTATGACAATGGCGAAGTACTAGTTAACTGGTCAGAGAAGGACAACATATACCTCAGCAGCGTGGCGGCAGGAATATAAATCCTGGACCTCATTTCATAACTTTGTAACATTTCACTTTGCACTTTGCAATTTTAAATTCAGTTCTCGTTTAACCTTTAACGAAGAAAGTCGTACGGTTTACGGGCTAAGATATCAACAGCGACCTCCGATAACGCGAGTTTATCGTCGTAAACATTAATAATCCCAAAATTTTATTCCTAAAAGTGCATTTACTTTTCAATCAAACTTGGGTAAAAACCTAGCGCGAAGGCCATTATGGCCTTCCCTCCACCATTCGGGGCACCCCAATACCCACAGCAACTACCCCAAACGACACCGGCTATGCCTTTGATGACACCAGAGCAATCACAGTTGTATTCAGGTAATTTTCCACAACAACCACAATTTTATTTCCAACCTTACCAGCAATTGCAACCCTCCAATCAGAACCCAGCCTTTCCACCCCTACCACAATCTAATAATGATTGGACGCAAGTTTCATACAAAAGAGGACGGAATTCACAAGACAATGCTGGTATGCATACTAAACATCCAAAAGTAAATAACTATTGGCTTGATGCACCCTCAACCTCTAACACCTATTCACCTCTTGAAACGGACGAAGTCAGTGAAGAAGTGCAAGACTCAAACACAGAAAAACCATCAAAACCCCCTCCAATTTTTGTAAATGGTGTCAAAAATGTTACACCACTCATACTGCTTCTAGATCAAGTAAGCAAACAAAATTACGATATTAAAGCTCTTACTGATAATAAAGTGAAAATACAGCCAAAAACGGCAGAACATTACGGAATAATTATAAAAGCCTTAGATGACAAACAAACTGAATTTCATACATACAAGCTAAAAGAAGAGAGATGTTATAAGGTAGTTCTCAAAAACATGCATCACTCCATTAGTAGCGACGAGATTAAAGCAGAAATCGAAAAACTAGGACACAAAGTTACCAACATATGGAATATTAAACAATTCAAAACCAAGCTACCGCTCCCCATGTTTTTCGTTGAGTTAAAACCCGCACCCAACAACAAAGAAATTTTTAACATAGAATTCATTCAGCAGTGTAGAATTAAATTTGAGCCTCCTAAGTCTAAGAGAGAAATAGTTCAGTGTACAAGGTGCCAAAGATACGGGCACACTAAAAACTTTTGTCATCTAAGACCGAGATGTGTAAAATGCACAGGAGATCACTCGACGGTCGAATGTCCAAGAAAAGAAAAATCTCGCGATGTCAGATGTGTGCTATGCGGGGGAAACCACCCTGCTAATTATAAAGGGTGTACCATATATAAAGAATTGCAAAAAAAGAAATTCCCTTCCATTAGGCCTAAACTTTATATCTCTCCAGAGCGGTTCAATCGCTTTCAACAGACTCAACCCGGAATATCTTATTCCCAAGTAACTAACGGACAAAATCAGCCTTATAATCCTGTCCAGACACAAATTTCTCTACAACCACAACAATCAAATAATGATATACAAGAATTAAGGAACATGATGAAAGGGCTCTTTGAGCAAATCGGCACCATGTTAAATCTTTTAACAACAGTCCTTTCTAAAATCAAATAATGGATAAGCTCCTTCACCTAGCTTTATGGAACGCTAATGGCCTATCACAACATATTGAGGAAATTAAAATGTTTATTAAGAATCATAACATAGATATATTTTTGATTTCTGAAACACACTGCACTGAAAGAAGCTACATAAGAATACCCAACTACTCTGTTTATAGTACAAACCACCCAGCTGGGACTGCACGAGGTGGAGCAGCCATCATAATTAAAAATTCTATTAAACACTACCAAATGACCGAATACAGTAAAGATTTCCTCCAGGCGGCTAGCGTATCGATAGAAGACGTAACAGGTCCATTAACGATATCAGCTGTATATTTTCCACCAAGGCACAACGTGAAACAGGAACACTATGAAAACTTTTTCAACTCCCTGGGACGCCGGTTCATAGCGGGTGGCGATTATAACGCCAAACACATAATATGGGGATCCAGACTCGTCACTCCCAAAGGGCGTCAATTATACAATACCCTCGAAGCGAATAATCTGAAATTCCTTACGACCGGTAAACCCACGTACTGGCCAACAGACAGAAACAAACAGCCCGATCTTCTTGATTATTGCATTACCAAAGGAATTCCTCAAGATTCCGTAACAGCGAAATCATGTTTTGAATTGTCAACTGATCACTCCCCAGTCTTAGTCACGTTAAATGCAACTATGACAAAAAAGACGAAAGAATCAAATTTAAGCAGTAAACTCACAAACTGGGTAGCCTTTAAATGTTACATAAATGAAAACTTAACTCTTCAAGTTCCGCTTAAAACTGAGCAGGACATCGAAGACGCTGTCAAATATTTTAATGACACCATTCAACAGGCTGGCTGGGCTTCAACACCTGACTCAAGTACACAATTAATAAGCTGGGATTGTCCAATATTAATCAAACGAAAAATAGAGGAAAAACGTAGACTACGAAGGCAATGGCAAAGATACAGAACACCAGAAAACAAAAGATTACTCAACACCGCTTCAAGGGAGCTAACAGAACTACTCAACGAGAACAAAAATGCATGCATCGAAACTTTTCTCAAAGGCCTCACCCCCACTGAAGCTACAGATTACTCCCTCTGGAAAATAACAAAGAAGATTAAACAATGCAAAAAAGCCTCCCCACCTATTAGGACTCTACAAGGAACCTGGGCAGCAAGAAGTAATATCGAGAAAGCCCGCTCATTCGCTGATCATCTAATGAATGTGTTCCAGCCTCATCCCTCAGATAATGAACCAGAGGATGAAAATGAAATCCTTCAGTCGTTAGATGCACCTTATCAACTCGAACCACCAATCGAACGCCTCAAGATCAATGAAATTCGAGAAGTCATAGCCTCACTAAATCCCAAAAAAACACCAGGTCACGATTTGATTACTGCCAAAATTCTAAAACAATTGCCCAACACAGGAATGAGGTACCTCACTCAACTCTTTAACTCAGTATTACGCACAGGATATTTTCCACTGCAGTGGAAAGTGGCACAAATCATCCTAATCTTAAAACCAGGAAAATCTCCTGCTGAATTAAAATCTTATAGACCTATAAGCCTTCTACCAATTTTATCAAAAGTGCTTGAAAAACTTATTCTTAAGAGATTACTTCCAATCCTCGAGAATAACGAGGCAATTCCCAGTCACCAGTTTGGATTTCGCCAAATGCATTCGACAATAGAACAGATCCATAGAGTGGTGGAAAGAATCAACGTAACGTTTGAATCCAAACAATATTGCTCAGCAGCATTTTTAGACATCACTCAGGCCTTCGACAAGGTATGGTTCACTGGTCTACTGTACAAGTTACGAAATCTCCTACCACTAAACTACTTCCTAATCATAAAATCCTACCTCCATCAAAGACACTTCCAGGTCAAAGTCGATTCTGAATACATTGAGCTCTTTCCAATCGAAGCGGGAGTACCACAAGGTAGTGTACTTGGCCCACTATTGTACCTGATATATACTGCCGATCTGCCCACCTCGCCGTAAGTCTTAACAGCTACCTTTGCGGACGACACCGCAGTTCTGGCTTCGGATAATGATCCTGTCATTGCGTCATAGAAACTGCAGGCCAACATGACAGCTATTGAAAACTGGCTAAAGAAATGGAGGATAAAAGCTAATAAGGCTAAGTCCGTCCACATAACCTTCACAACCCGCAGAGAAAATTGCCCCCAGGTTCATCTAAACAACAGCCCATTACCTCAAAAAAAAGAAGTGAAGTACCTCGAGATGTACATTGATAGAAGGCTTACTTGGCGTAAGCACATTTTCGCTAAGCGAAAACACCTTGGAATGGCACTCACGAAGATATACTGGTTGCTAGGACGGAAATCCAAACTTAGTCTGAATAACAAAGTACTACTGTACAAAGCAATACTTAAACCAATCTGGACATACGGGCTCCAGCTATGGGGCACGGCTTCCAACTCGAACATTGATATATTGGAACGCTTCCAATCAAAAGTGTTAAGAATGGTAACTAATGCGCCATGGTTTGTACCTAACACCGTAATTAGACGGGATCTTAAAATGTCAACGGTCAAAGAAGAAATCCGCCGATATAGCACCAATTATAATGCTCGACTAAGTGCTCATCCCAACGATCTTGCAGTGAACCTGATAAACCAACCTAACAATTTTAGACGCTTAAATAGACGTGTGCCATACGACTTATTAACGAGATTTTGATTGTAGATGTAAATGTAGTATTAAGTTTTAGTCGTAAGTTTTAGTTTGTAAGTTTTGTCCCTAAGACTTACCTAGCTGTAAAGCTAAATTCTATTGAAGAATGCTACTGAGCTTTCTTCTACAGGTCATTTATTTATAGATTACCACACCATTTGCTAAATGTAATTGTACAGATTGCAAATAAAATGGGAAAATAAAAAAATTTTAAATTAATTCCTGTTACGTAAAAATATTTTTGAAAAGTTGCAAGGTAAAATTTCATTAACATTATGCAAAGTGCACGTGCACAATTGATAACTAACAAAGTTATATTTTATGAAACGCAAAATTTTTCAATCTTTAGAATTTAAAACCTACAAAGTGCAAAGTGAAAAGTTGCAAAGCTGTTTTATGATATAGGACCCTGATCTATGCTTTGTCTCATCAGATTAAGATAATCAGCCTCTGGCGCTAACACGAAGAATCCGCCAAGGTTCCAGTGCAGTGGTCAGATCATACCCACGAAACAGATGGAATTTCAAAACGGCTAACGGGGCAACTTTCTCTGAAAATATAGACAAATACCTAGGCGGGATCCTCCCTGTCTATACAAAACCACAAAAGCTTCCTAGAGGCAGTTATAAGCGTCGCAGAGAGAGGCCCTCCAAGAGTTTCTGGCAAGGAATGCATTCCCGGTTGGACGCGAACATCTTTACACGCGAGGTAGCTGATGAACTATATAACTTCGCCAGACGTCAAAAGTTAAAGAAAACGGTTGAGTCTATGGACTTTAAAAAACCCAGCAGAGAAGCTTGGTCTTTCCTGCGCAAACCTCGAGGAACTAACCTATACATACGAAAAAAACGATATCATAGTCTCGAATAAAATTGCGTGTCATATTGCATCTAGTTTGAGAGATCCGCAAGATCGTCGTCAAGGTAAAGAAAGTACTAAAGGCCCTTAAAAAGGGTGTGCAATGGATTCTAACCACCCTATTACTATTATAATCGAAGAAATTTGTTACACTTTAAGTTGCAGTTGAATCTAACAACAAAACACTAAACACAAATACAAGGATCAGTTGCCCCAACTATGCTACGGTGTACTGCAACAAAGATTGCCCACTAAGCTTTAGTGGGAGGGGAGGTTTATTACGATATTATGAATCAGCCCACGGGCTGTAGATATAAATAAATATGTTAAAAACCATAGACGCCACTAATGCTTCAAATTGATAAAATGCAGAGAAAACTCACTAAAACTGGAAATGTAAGCCTTCCTTTAATGGTGTCTGCAGTGCTCGTTACCAGCCAGCATACAGACTCGATGTACTTATCGTTCTTTAACTTCTTCAGCCCCCTAAACTCCTTACAAAAGAAAAACGCATAGCACATAATTCAAATTCGCATGCAACTTGATATCTACGAAATAATAGTGCATATCTAATTAAGACTGAGATGTAATAACTTGAGAAACAAGGACATGTAGAATAGTTTGACAAACATTAAATTGAATGAAAAGGGTTAATAGTTCTTTAAATTATTAACATCGAAACACTTTGACATAAATAAAGTCCACCAACGATAATAAAATTAGCGATGGTAATCCAGCAACAAAATCTGAATAATTTGACTCAACAGTGTTAATTGTGGACAAGCTACAAAAATCTATATATAACTATGCTTATACGGAAAGTCAATCACATGAACATATTTTGAACTCAGCCCGCGCAAAGGTTTTTATATGCATTGGATCCAAAATTACCTAGCGTAGAATGATTTAATATTCGCTATAAGGCTAATTACAATACCTGATTTGAGAGACCGGGAGCCATTATAATGACGTCCTGCGAGGCTGCCAGCGTCGAAAAAGCAGGAACTGCCCAAATAATTCGACGGGTTGCGGAAGTGGAGCTTCAAAAAGCCGGAATGCAATCATTTGCCAAACGAGCGAACGTTTTTAATCCTCAAACAGTGATAGAAGGTGCCAACGACGGCTTTGCAGTTTTTGTTCGAGGTAACACTTCCTCGGAAACAGGCCAGCGCCAAATAGAACCCACTGAAAATCTGCTATACGCGTAAATTGAGGCGTTTAGAAAGACTCCAATATGGATCCTACACAACGGCTTCAGAAAGCACGCAAGAAACGCAACATAATAAATACAACGGTTAAAAGTCGAACGATCACGGCTTCAAAAAGTACACAACCAATTTTTAAATACTTTAAAAGGTACCCGGCGACGTGAAGGCCGCCGGGGCTCGAATTCAAAAACACTGCCGACTATTTCAAAGCGGGAGACATAATTCTTAGAAAATGTCAACGACTTGCATTTAATCCTGCATTTCACTAATTGCATCAGCTTGTGCACTCGCGATTTACCACGAGACTGCCTAAACAGGCTGGGACATGTTTGCAAGATTCAGGACACTAAGGCGCCAGTTAATTGTAAAATAGTTCCAAACGTTAAATGTGTCGGTCTGCCTAGACCAACAATAGAAGCACTTGAAGAGAATTGAACAGCTGAGGCAGTACAACAGAAAGCTTTATATCTACATAATTCTATGGTTGAACAAGTAAAGCAAAAAGGTGTCACTAGATGATTTACGTTTGCATAAAATGCTGCCCAGAGGAGCCTGAAAGATGCGGGAAAGAGCTGATATTTGAAAAGTAACGGGAGAATGTTGATATTCAAAATACAAATGCGGGAAAATGCGAAAGGTCAAATCAAAGTGCTAGGAACTCAAGCATTCCGAACAAATTACAGCAGCATTGAAAGAGATGAAGATGGGAAAGGCCCCAGGATTTGACGGAATTCACTTTTAGTGTCTCACACACTACGGTGCTTACACTAGAAAGTGTTTTTTCATGGATATTCTTTACGCAGGCAATGTACCACACACCAATCACAAAGGGCAAAGTCCAACAAAATGCCACAGAACTATCGCCCTATGGCTCTACTCAGCATGATTTCCAAGCTGCTACAAAAGAATACTGTTCAACAGAATATAAAGCAAGCAGGTTATCGTCCTCTCCTCAACAGAAACAAACAAGCGTCAGCTGGTTTTATTGACTTTTATTGACAGCTTTTGACACTGTTTCTAGATAAGTTGTAATATAGAAACTCATTCGTGTCATACCCTGCAAGAAAATGACAGATCTTATTCACCCCATGCTGTCCAACAGAAGTTTCCAAATGATAGTGGGTTACAATATGAGTAAAATAATGGAACTTAACAACGGTCTGCCCAAGGATCTGTCCTCGTCCCCCTATTGTTTAGTCTGTATATCGGTGACATGCCTAAAACAAGATCACGGAATTTCGGGTACGCCGATGACTGGGCCTTAGCTGTGATAAACAACGATATCAAGATTACAGAAGATATTCTTCCGAACGGCTTGAAAACTCTATGTGAATATTTTAGAAATTGGAGACTGCAACAATGTGCCTCTAAAGCGGAAGTGTCTGCCTTCCTCCTCATCAACAAAACGGCAAACCTAGAACTTCAAGTACACTTCGACAATAAGCTACTCCCACTAAGCAAAATACTTTGCAGTCTCCATGGATCGGACCATGAGCATGAAGAAGCACCTGTTGAAATCTACTGCTCAGTTGAGAACGCAAAGGAGCATTTTACAAAAACTTTGTGTGACCTATTAGTGCCCACATTAATTAAGACGTCCAGTTTAACCAAACCATACTTACCATAACAGGACTAATCAAGGGAGAGGGGTTCCTTTCTTGGCCACTGACTCTTAGTCATATAGCCCCCCCCCCCTCATCTACTCCGGGAAGATGCGCTTATCAAATAACTTAGATCAACGACAACCCCGTATAACAAGTCTACGATGATATTACCGACATCCAAAGAAGCCGACCCCGATCCAGGCATCCTATTAAAGCTGCGCAGAACCTATAATATTTTTATGTATTTTATTTTCATTCGTGTTGTTTTAGACTATTAATCAAAATAATTTGAATATAGTTAAGAGCATTATATAAAAATGCATTGAATCACAATTTCTTGATAAGGATAAAATATTGAACAATACACGTTTGCTTATGGCACTTAACGAGACTCATTTGATTGCCGCAAAACTCGGCTCACCGCCTCGTTAAGATGCTCACTGTCAAACTTGTATCGTTAATATCTATAACTGCTAGATAAACGATTAGGAAGAAGGTGCATCGCCATGCATTTCCCCATGATATAATCTGCCCTTAATCGAATTATAACTAACTGTGGGAAAGGTAAAGGTAGAGGTTCTATGTAATTTCAGCTCCCCCAAATGGAGGAACCTTGCGTCCCTCTTCAGCCTAGAATGGGAGTTATAGGATGGGTGAGCGAGAGGAGAGGTAGAGAATGGAAGAAAGGTCAGGAAAAGTCGACAAATACTGCCCCAGCATTCGACCCAGAGAAAGTACTCTGTTGACTCAGGAAAACTACCTAAAAACCTGAATCAGAGCAGACTGTCGCTAGAATGGAACCCATGACCTCCCAAATGCTAGTGGTAAATGCCCTGAATCGCTACATAAATGGAAAGAGTGTCTTCCCCCAAGTGCGCCTGCATTGCCATAAACAAACAATCCAACATATCATACAAGATTTCCATTGAGAGCGTATGCAGACCATCCGTATGACTTTCTGAGAGCGACTCAGAAATGCTTAGATAACATTCACAATGTAGATGTGTGTGACAACTAATTATTACAACTGATATATTTACTATTTGAGGTTTAACCTTTTTCCTGATACCGTTCACTTGCTTATGATACGTAAGAGCTTTTTTGATGACACAATCTACTTTATTCAACTTGTTGAGCGTAAAATTCCTTCATATATGTGGCCTTTCGCTGTGTTAGTGCTTCTTGTTATTTCATATGTCAATTATTTGCCTCGTGTTCCTTTATAGTTTGCGAAAAGCTTGATTTTCAACCAGTCTGTATAATCTTTAGTCGTTTTTTATTTTACTGTATCAGTGGATACTTCGTAGAGGGTTTTCAGCATCTTTTCCATAACTTCCCCATGTCATATTCCATTCTTCGGTCTCAACGCTACTTAATTTGTTTGCAGTTCCTGTGACATTCTGTTTAATGCTCTCCGTTAGGCGTCGGGTATTAGGTTTTACACGAGAGAGTTAATGAATACTTTTGCTTCCTAGATATATAAATAACTATTATTGTTTTTCAATATTCTGTACAGCAACGTGCACTGCATTTCCTTGAATTGTTTTTGGTGAGTACAGCATCAATCGGAGCCACAATGGTTTGAAACGGGTAAATTCGTGCCACCTGTATTTATTCAAATTATATCTTTTCATTATATAATAATTAGCAATGAAGCCTGACAGTACGTGCTCTTGTATTTATGCACGTAGTTTAGTACTACAGAATGATATCTAATGTATACGCTGTCAATGACTATAAGGGCGTTGTGCCGCGAGTTCGTGAAACAACGCCGATAAGTGAATCAACACTGGACGCTTGCAAGAGGCATCATTCGCGCCCAAGCCTGCAAGCTCGGCAAATCAAGCGATTCGCGCCTAAGCCAGCGAACGCAGAAAAGCTAAAAGACCTGCGAACAAAGCGGGCCAATTTGGTTCGTTCATAGATAACGAACCAGGTGAAATAGTACGTGATACCTCCACGGTCTAACTGGAGACCTTCGCCTGGGACCAGCTAGGAATTATAGCAGCCCCTGGAAGAAGCTAACGACTGCCAAAGTTACAGGGTCCGGCAGCGGCTCCAAGCTACGAGAGGAACAATAAAAGACTACCAGGTTAGTTCTGTGTGTTAATTGCGAGTTGGCCGATCATTGCTGAAATAAACCACGGCGCAATAATCAGCGAATGTGTTGCTACGGATTGATAAGGGGAAATTACCGTACGACTGCAAGTTATTTTGCGGCGTGTGCAATTTGAAGAGTGAATCACAATGCGTCCTCGGTAAAACAAGAATAGACAGCGGCGAGTACCAACCGTTTTGGGGTGCGGAAATTAACTTTGTCGACTCTATTAAACGTTTGTGGTTTATTATAAGGTACTCTGTTCTGCGTAGTATATACCTACGTAGTGTATTTGTTTTTATGTATTCTTTCTTTGTGTGTTCTTGTTTATTTACAGATTATATGTATTAAATGTAAATTGTCGGGATTTTTATTGTCATTCATATTTAAGTTGGTGCGTACAACATTTCAGGTGTCCACGATCTGGGCTTAAATAATATTAGTTTGGTCTTAAATAAAATTAGCTTACCCTTAGCTGCACTGGGAATGAAAAAAGGAGTCTCATAGATACCGACTGAATCAGCTAGCGAACTCAGGGCAAATTAAAGTAGTAATTCAGTAAGTATAGGTAGGTAAAAGAGGGGCAGTGTTACAGGTTTGGCTTTCGTTTCTCACATTTAAAATTTTGCTTCCAACGATTATCGATACTTGCTAAGGTAACTCTAATAGAATTTCGATAGTTTGTATCTCTTGAGTTTTATATTATGCAGTACCAGTGATATATGTTTTAATAAATTTCATATATTTAAATTTAATGCCATGTTTTTTTAATAATCACTGTAAAGTGTGTTTCGCTCAGTTGCACATTTACTGAAAGATGGGAAATGAGACACACTGTATATAAATAAATTGACGTATAGTGTATTTACAAAACACAGTTGAAGCTCAGTAGCTATGTTGAACCGTAGAAACGAGATTAAAGCCAACTATCAACTCAAATGTTATAAACGCCTAAAAATATTTAAGTCGCAATAGTAATTTGTACAACTAGTGTTAAACGTCATACTTTTTTTCATAAATTTGCAATTTGATTAACGAGGGCTTCGTCGAAAAAGACTTCGGAATTTACAACTGTGAAATTTACAATTCCCACTTATAATAAAATAGTTAAAAAAGTGTACTTATTTTCACGATCTTGCATTAAAAAAAGTGGTACTTCCTTCACGATTTTTCGTTAAAAAAGACAACTTTCATGTTCACTATGCAAAAAATTAAATTAACAAACTGTTTCATAGTTTAAGTCGAACTTTAATCCTGAAACTTGCATACTAAACAAAAATAACGCCCATAAAAAAATTTTGCAACATGTAAAACCCTTTTACTCTTTCTGCTAGATTTTAAATCTTATTTTGCCTACATTTTTCAGTTATTTTCCACGCGCACGTATTCTTCCGCGGGGATTATTCGAGCAGATTTTAGGAAAGGAATTTTAAAAGGAAACTGTTTAAAGGTGCAGATTCGTATATTGAAAAAAAAATTGCATGCAAAATTCACAATTCCTTTGGTCATTTGCGTAAGTTCTGAACTTTGAAATCTTAATATTGGGTTTTCACACACTACATTTATTTTTAAAAACATAACACTTGTTTCCATATCGAAATGTCACTTTTACGCGCAATTTTTATTCCTCTAGTAGAATGATAATCGTAATATAATGTTGAAACCTGAATGTTTAGAAAAAGATCGAAAATTAAGGTTTTTGTTCTACAGGCATTTGCGAGGGTAACTTCCATTTAGGAAAAACGTTGATGGTTGTGAGCGTTTACATTAAGTTTTTAAAACATATAATCGTATCTAGTGCAAAAAGTCCATGTTCAACAAGGCAAAGCCAACATGCCAAGTGCCATAAACACAGTTTTTCCATGTGTTACAGGCAATATTTTTTCTACGATTGTAACAGAAGTGTAACCATTTTGTTCAATGAAACTTTTCTATGGCACTATATTAGATATTGTAGGTTATCTCGATATACAAATTTGCCACAAAGCGTGCGATTTACCTGATCAAGGGAATTTGCACGTAAACATTAACAGTGGTATAAAGTCGCTAGTTCGATCCCCGATCCCAGTAAAGTTTTTAAACATAAACAACAAATGCGAATGAAAGCCGTCCTTCATAAGTGTTGTAAAGCCGTGGTTCCCATGTTACTACTATGTGTAGCACGAAAAATATTTCCTGTTGGCGTTGGACTCATTAGTCTCGGCAAAATTGACTAGATGACACTAGCAATCGGTGTTGAAGGTATCTGACACTCTGCATGGCTATACCTTGTTTATACCATACAAACAAAAGAAACAGTTACTTTTGATAGTAGGTATATACTGTGTAAAAAACTGTCACTTCTGGTACGATCGTTGAAATAGTAGTTTGTATACCAAGGCACTTAAGGTTAGCTTTTTATAACGAATGTGGATTTAGTTGTCGATGCCCGTAGGGCCAAGGCAAATAAAACACATGAGAGATTAAAAGGAACTTCAGTTGCGAGGAGTACACTATATTTTATTTGAAATCGAAAATCGTGAAATTACAACATTTTAACCAACATTTGTAGGTTATGTTAACGTCGGCTGACGTTTATTTGTCGCCTCGCGACCTACAAAAAGTCGTAAAACAATGGATTACTTTACTGCCGATTTCTCGTATTTTAATGAGGATTTCGAGGTACTTTACTGGTGATTTCAAATAAAAGCTATTTACTTTAAAATATTGTGTAGTTAGGAGTAATTTTTAAAATAATTTTCATTAATTTTAACATGGGAATCGAAATGTTTAACTAAATAAATTAACTAATAGCTGTTCTAAAAGTAGCAGAAAAATGTTCAAAAGGCAGCTGCCCGCTGAATTATCGTTAATTAAAAATTGCTCGTTTGTGCTTCAGAATTTTTAAATATTATTTCCAAGATAGGCTTGAAAAAAATTACTTAAAATAATTAGCACCATCTTTCTCAAAGCGCAATATTTATAGAAAAGGCATATACATAATTTACAATCTTATTCAGCCTTTCGGATTTTTAAATAGTAGTATAAAATCAAACATGATAACCCGTACTGAAATGGACCTTATATTGGGCGTTGCTGTTGTTTATAGTTTGAAATTGCAGCCCATGACACATATAAACAGATTGAATGTTTAGTTATTTGTAATCTGAAATGTTTTACAATATTTTATCTACGGCCAGCGCCGGAGTAAGGATATGTGAGGCCCAGGGCTAATTTTTTTAGAGGCCCCATTCCCATTTATGCAACGGGTACAAAGGGATCTAAATTATTAGAAACCGCACTAGATTATAACCTTCGAATCTTTTCGAGGCCCCCGAAATTCGGTGGCCCGGGGCTGCAGCCCCCTTAGCCCCCCCTTTAATCCGGCTCTGTCTACGACCACTACTAAAAGTAGGCATTTTAGCGCTAGCTTGTTTCACTAAAAGTGACGTTTTATAGTTTACCGTGGTAAAAAAAATCAACTGTTGACTTTTAGCACACGTGTTATAAAGTGAAGTGAGGTTATAAAACTACAATTTCGAAGTGGAAGTGAAGTTGTAAACTTATTCTAGCTACTTCTCGCGTTACACGTAAAGTGTTTTTGAAATAATTAAAGCATTATGTAATGAATACAGTCAGATGTGTAGTGTTAATAATTACGTTTCGTAACTGACCTTGACGGTACTGGCTTTGGAAACATTCGCCCGCGCGATAAGGTCTACTATTTATTATGACATAAATTAGAAGTGTCGTAGATGCAAACCTTTGTTAAATCGATATTTACGGATTAATAACAGTAAAATTAAGGTCGTAGATAAAATATTCCATGCAACGCGTGCCAAAAGTCGTTTATGCACGAGACATGAAAATTATGAAACGAAGCCGAACATAACGTCGACTTTTAGCACTTGTTGCATAAATAGCCATTATCTACGATAGTGTGTAACAATGCCTTTTAGTTGGCAGTTTTAAGTTTGTAAAACGACTGTTCAATAACATGTTTCCATTAGTTTACGTCAGTAGTAACGTGTTTAAAAGATTTCATTAGACACGTTGTCAGTAGCAACGTGTTTTACAATTTTAAAATTTTTTCACTAAAAATTACGACCGGTTGCTGGTAATCCTAATTTACATTTATTTATTTTTTTATTTTTCTGTTTTTCTAGATTCTATCGTAGAAAAAATATTGTACGATACACATGCGTAAAGCATCTATATTAGTCACTCGCGGGGTTTAAAACGCTCGCTCACTCGCGTTTTAACTCTACCCTACTCGTGCCTAAAGAGCAGCTTTACCCTTTACGCACTTGTATCGTAAATTACTATTATAAATTTATCTGAATAGACAAGTTAGTATTCTGCCATTTTATGCTTAATATTTATTATAATTGCTAGCTTAAGGATATGCGATTGTCAAATCATGGGTTGGGGGTTGTAACAACTTAGCTCAAATGATTATTTTTCGATTGCTATTACATCTATTGCAGAAACGATTAAATGACACTCCTAGAATCAGAACCTTAGCGGCGGTTCTGTTTACCTAACTAAAGCACCTCCCATGCGATTAAAAGATAAATAAAAAACCAAATACAATGGTTACTCGCTCATGTAAGCGATAATTTTCAAAATGTAAAAAGATGCATTCTAGATACCTAATAAGCTCTCTAAGGCAATCAACAGCAAACATCTCCCAGATACCTATCTTCTACGGCGATATCGCCACAGGACGATTATAGATTACAGTTATGTTTCCTCAAAAGCCAATGTCTTTCGGAACTGCTTTGCAATACCTCTTCTGGCTTCTCTCTGCAGAGAGTTGCGACCATCTGACGCTTTGTCTGTCCAAACTGGCTGCATCAACATCTCTGTTTCGCTACTTGGTATTGCTTCACGATAGCTGCTAATCCCGATCACGGTTAAAATGTCGCACGATAAATGATCACATGCGACAAAAGATCGGGTACGAAAATAACTGTAAACCTACTCATACATTAAGATAACAAAAATTCGTGGCAGTAAAAATACTGACGTGTTTAAACGTGTTTTTTTTTCTCGTTTTCGTTTGTTTTTTGTTTTTTTAATTTTTTTTATCCAATTAAAAGTTTAAAAGTGTTAGTGAGTATAGCGATCACTTTTGTTGTCATAAATATTTATGTTATTAAACTTTTGTTTCTATTTTTTTTATATTTTCTCGTTTTTATTTGTTTTTTATTTTTTTAAACAATGTAAACTTGCAGTAGGAAATATTCAAGAACCGGCCGATTTACATATTCGAGCATTATTAAATGTACACGTTTGGCTGTATCACCATAAATTTTCTTTCGGGGAGGTTCATTTCCTGCGATGTATTGTTATAATATTACTTCAAACCGTTTTCTCTCTTTAAGTCAGTCATCACCTTCCAGTTTCCAGTTAGAATTTGCAGCTTTTAAAATCTATGCAAAGCTGTTGTGCCAAGGTAATTGTTATTTAGTGAATATACACGATTTTTTTAAAATCTCAATGTATGAGTAGATATATAGTTATTTTCGTATACGATCATTAGCATGCGACCATTTATCGTGCGACATTTTGACCGCGATCTTTTGTCGCGCAACCTTTTGGCTGCAATCTTTTGACGTGATACCCATACCACTAGACTATTTTAAATAAATTTTAACACTTCACTTTAATGCATTTTAATTTCCTTGCTTTCACTTCACAATGTATAGGCTTCCACTACAGACACCCCTTGTGTTTGTATTATTATGCATGTCCATTCTTTGTGTCTTGTAGTTTTGACATTCGTTCTGTAAATATGATCACTGCTGTTAAAAGTATTGTCATTAGATATCATATTTAACCTTCGTTAAGACTATTTAGACTACTATAAAGGTTATTACATTTAAATATTTATATATACTGACTGCGTAATTGTTTTTGTATCGATCTAAAAGCAATCCATGACGATCTCCTTTTAGTTCCAGTGCCACAAATGCAACCTCCTCCAAACGCTTATCATGACATCATCTAAACCATTTCATTAAACAAGCTTCCTGTATACAGCAACATTAAATTTTTAACAATTATTAAACTGTAACCAATCCTGTTTTTTAAATTTATTTAATTATTTTAAAACGCAACTTAAGATCGTACAGAACTGGGAACTGATACAATAGCATAGCAATATATTAAGTTGTTTTTAAGAACTACTGAACATATTTAAAGGCTTCGGTATAATTGACAACGAAATACTCAATTATAAAGCTTTAATTTAACTACAGGATATAAATGTTCGCACCCAAACACTAAGCTATACTAATTTTGAATATTGTATAAAAATGTAAGACATCGCAATTTATTAGTCCCTTGTAGAAATAGACTAACATTAAGAATGCATATACACTGTTTAGTAGTTATTTTCCCGGTAGCTAGACATGAAATTTGGTTTTATGTTTAATAAAATTAAAACTCCCTAGGATCTCTTGCTGACACTTTGTAAGTACCTACCAGTTGTTAAGTAAAAGAGGCTCACGAAAGTATCTAATTTGACATGTTGAGGTTAAACGTGCCAGTGTTTACCTACTTTGTTTGCCACTAGGCATAATACTTATGGCCATCGGCGTCATGGATACCTACCTGTCAACAAATTGTAATTTATGCTAAAGCATTAGTGACATTAGGGATGTAAGTATTTATGCATAAAACCTAGCTGTTGGTTTAATTTTGGGCTTTGTACTGTTTTAGGTATCTAAAAAAACTATTAGCAGTATTATTGCTCGGCACAATTTTGAAATTAAACCTTTTTGGCTCATAACCTAAAAATTATACTACTTACTATAAAAATTTTATATTTCGGGAAGATTTGCAACGACAGATTTAGAATTATCACTTGAAAAATTAACACTTTACTTTGGTTAGACTATTAAAGCACGCGCATGAAAATTTCAAATTCGATAAGGGCAAAACGACTTTATATAATATTCTAAAATCAATTGGTTATAAATATAAACATGTAAACCGACGTAAAATTCTATGTGAACAGAAACATGTTGCATCCTAAATTACTTATTTAAGGAAATTTGTGCAATATCAAAATTCTAATGAAAATATAACATTCGTGTACCTGGGCGAAACCTGAATTTATCAAAACGGATCCAGCGTCCTACCATTGGTACACAATGCTGAAATTAAAAGTAATCCGTCTAAAATTAAATCGGAGGGGAAGCGTCTTACTGTTTTGCATGCGGGAACCAAATTTGGGCTTTTGGAAAGGTGTGATCTATTATTAACTTCAACTAATAATGATAGAGATTATCACAGCACCATGAACGGGGAGATCTTTCATAATTGGGTGGTTAATCAATTACTTCCTGCTCTGAATAAAATTCCTGGCAAATGTGTGGTAATCTTGGGCAATGCACCGTATCATTCGGTACAGTTGGAAAAGTGACCCTCACTTAATTGGTAGAAGGATCAGATGCAGGATTGGTTGATTAAACACAATGTCAAAATTCAGGACAAAATTTAAAAAAAAACATCTTTGGAGTTTAATTCAACCTTTTAGGAAAGGCAACAACAGACGTTACTTCACTGGCGAATTTTTGAAAAAGAATGGTCAGGAGGTTCTTAGATTACCTCCTTACCATTTCCAATACAATCCTATTGAAATGTCATGGGGGTTCTATAGAACTTACTACATCAAGCATTATAACTTCTCAGCTTTCATCCAAAGATAAGGTTAAGCATTTATGGCTTGAAGCTCTTTCAAAGTGTACTTCCTGCATGTATCAACATTATTGTTATAATTGTGAAAAAAATATTTCGGAAAACTGGGAAAAATATATGGGAAATATTTTATTTGAAAACATTCCACCTTTCATTATGTTACTGGAGAAATCTGAGTCAGAATCAGCTATTGATAATGATTCAGATACTACCAATGGAACAATGGAAGTGGAATATGGGGTTTTTGGCATCAAAATTCTTGTTTATGACATGGAAAATAAGTGGATATCTTGTGAGAACCACCGCAACTCCCAAAGCTGTTCCGGGCCCAGGGGTAAACTAAGCTCAAGATGTTTCTCGTAAGATAATCGAAAGCCGCTCAAAGTTTAGACCAGCATACCGGCATCCATCCCAACAAGGAATTTCATTCGCAGTCTCGTATTTCTTACCTTTGCATTTATTTAAATGTGGAAGTGTTAGTTTATAAAGATTTACACCACGGTCAGCAACCTAGTATTACTATCCATTTATTATATAATTATACATAAGTTATTATATAACTGCCTACTGAAAAATCTATAAATTGTAATATTTAAATATTTTTATACAATTTATAATTACATTTAAAAAACGACCTTCATTATACCATTACGCCTACTCAATAAAGTATGAAACGTATTCAGCATTAGCAAGTGGTCTCTCATGAAATTTGTCTTAATCAAGAATAAATGTGGCACAAAATCCAAAACCAAATCTGGCAATCACGTTGAAATAAAATTATCATTTTGTATAAAATGGGCATAACCTAACTTTTATTAATGACTGATAGCATATTTACAGAGCCTTCTATCGAGAAAATAACTATTGAACGGCTTATACAGGAAAAATATCAGAAACGTAGATGTTTTACTCGTAAATTTCTATTTGATTATAAAAATCGTAACATCTAACAGTCGTAACGTGGTATCATCTCTAAGTTTCAAATTCCGTCGAAGACAACAGCTTAGCTGTGGAAATAGACCAAGACGGTTCGACCAAACTACTCTTTCGATTATTTGCAGCTCATTTACTATCGCCTTGAGATTTCATTTAAATAGGCGAAAATAATGTATTTTATTGTTAAATGCCTTCCTAAGAATATGGTTAAAGTGAAATGTGTGAAATACAGACTAATAAACTGAACTTCATAGCTTCCGCATAAACAGTTGGGTTAGAACTATGTGAGGTTTACCTAGATTACAAACCACTGCGTGATAAAATAGTTCAGTTAGGGAGCAGTATGGATAGGTGTGTTTATTTGTTAACTCTAGATTTTTTACTATTTCACATTTAATAAGTGTATGTCTCAGACAATCCCTTAGTAATTTTCTAGAAACCACATAAACACGCCTGAAAGAAGTTTTGCCTATAGAAACATGAAGTCTGCGTAGCAAACCTCCGGTGCTCGTTTATCAGAAAACACAAAAAGCTCGAAATAAAAGCAGAATCCCCTCATAAAATGATATCAATGCCATGCATCATCTACGAATGTTCGTAACAGGATAGGGCTTCCTAGGTTCTGCGACAGCCCGCTAAGGTCAAACAGATACAGCGACTTACCTTTGCTGCCTGAAAATATTGGGGCCATTAGCAAGTCAAGCCCCGGACGCAGGTGGAGCATGGCCACGCTGAAATTTTTGAATGTAGGTACGTAGTGTGTGAGGAGATGTGAGGAACTGAGTTTCCACCAACTAGCATCGATTTTCGGCAACAGCCGCCAGTTTCGTTTGAACGGCGCGGCGGCGCGATATTAACTTCCCGCAAAAAAGGTTTCAAATTGGAGCAACTTGTCGCTCGCGTACTTCTTGCCCCTTTTCTGCAGCAGGTAAGCGTGTAGAGTGGAAGAAAAACGATGACTTTTATCGTACATTACAAATAAAAATGGTAAATACTTACAAGCAATATAATTTACGGATACGTAGCGAACGTCGATGATATTCTTGTAACAGAGGCCATGACAGCGAAATAAATGGAAAAAAACTATGTGGGAATTCTTTTTACCTACTGCAATTCAATAAGATACTGTAACAATGTTGAAGATGGTAACAACGACTTCTGCGTCCACTATAAAATAAATTTAATAACAAAAATTAGTAAGAAGTTTAATTCAGAGAGCATGACGTACTTCGTAATACATAGTTATCACTACAGTTTTATGAATGGAAAACTATGCCAAAATCATCTTTACACACCAAGGCTTTTAAGTACGTGTACTGCAGGAAAAAGGACGTGAATCTGTTATTGCAAAAGATAATATAACGAGAGATATTGCATTTTCATTTCTTTCTAGGTATTGCTGTCAATGTGGCCTAAGAGATCAATCATTGTGGTCATGATTTTATTTTAAATTAATAGTTTTAGGATATTCTAGTGTGAGTTTAAGAGAAGTGTCAGAACAAAATAAAAATTGTAATTGAAAACTGAATCTGTATAAGAATTGAATTCTGTGTTGAATTAAAGCTGTGGAAAACACAAAGAGGTTGTTTATGGTTATCTATTATTACTGTGCTAATAGAATTTGAAGGTTGCCTGTTTGTGCTTTTTCGATTGCTAAAAGCCTGAGCCGGGTGTGAAAGGCAATAGTGGCAAGCGGTCGAAAAACGCTTTTGTCAATTGAACTGAGCTATCGAAGTTTGAAACGAAAACATTTGGTCCTTCTTCCACCGGATCGGTTCTTTGGTAAACAGTGCTTATTTAATTTTGCGATATAAAGTTTGTACTTTGTATTAATTTAGAAAAATTAATCCAACGAAAGAAAGAGAACAGCGTATAAAGACACAACCCATTCGTTCAACCTACAATGAGCGTGGGAACCCTGTGAACGTTATTCCGTCATCTTCAAAGAAAACACCTGGAAAGGAGCCACAACCAAAGAAGCCTGGGTCCAGCGGAGCACCGTCTGTAAAGTCATCGGTGACGGTATCCAGCATTCGCGAAGAGGAAGTGGAACTCCAGGCAAAGAAGACGATTCAAGAACTTCGACGGAAAGTGTCTGAAAAGCGCCTGGAGATGAACCTTTTCCAAACCGACATCGAAGTTCACCACTTCAACTGTAAGATGCTTCAGGACAAAGAAGAAAAGAGCGAGCTTTCTGAAGCAGAAAACGCCAAGAAAGAGCAGGAAGTGACTGCTTGCTTTCAAAAAGGAATTAATCTAAAGAAGTTAGAGACCGAGCTCAAACTCATGGAAGCCAACCTGAAGGATGAGGAGGATATCATCCAGGCGGAGTGCGAACTCAAGAAAGAGAAGATTATGTTCCAAGAAATGCTGACACTCGATGACAACATCTCTTGCCAGAAAACTGAAGAATGGATCGATCGTCACTGTCAGTATCAGGATGTAGAGGGTAATGGGCAAAATGGTTCTGTTGGTGGTGAGTTTCAGCACGACAACTATGGCCCCATAACCAGCAACAATGGGAATAATTCTGCTGGTGTAGGAGCTCAGCCGTTTCATAACTGGAGTCGACCGGAAGTTGTAACCGGAAGTGACACCATCCATATGAAGCAACTAATTGCACAGTTGGCTGTTATGCAACAACAGACCAACATGATGCTACAACAACAATTAAACTTGATGCAGAACCAACAACGGAGTCCTGCTGAGCCAACTACAACATTTATTTCAAAGCAAAACGTGGACAAGGAGCTTCGATGGTCATCCAACGAAGTGGCCCCTGTTCAAGAGCGAGTTCGATCGGACGACTGCCAAGGGGCACTGTGACGATTCGCAAAATGCTATTAGGCTTAGAATATGTTTGTACGGATCTGCGCGGGAAGCAGTTAAACATCTTCTTCCTAATCCAGCAAATGTTAAAACGATTCTGAGCACTTTAGAAATGCGGTTTGGACGTCCAGAGTACGTAATAAAGTCATTAATTTCTGAAGCAGGCTGGCAAAATCACCTGATGTAAACAAGCCGGAGTCTATTTACAGATTTTATGATGCGGTGTCAGCATTGGTGACTAATATTACAACTCTTAAGCAGCCAGTGTACTTCAACCACGTTGGACTACTTGATGACCTCGTTGAAAAGTTGCCACTTATAATGAGAAAAGAGTGGGCCCGATACGTTTGTCATAATAAAGACAAGATCAAAGATTTGCTCCTGTTTTCACAGTGGTTGGAAGAGGAAGCAGAAGCTATTGCCCTAATATCAACACCGTATATAAAGATCACCTCAGAAGACAGAGGGAAGTCAAGAAATAGGATACCCAGTGCCTTCCACACCGCTACTGAGAAGAACGATGATTGTCTTGTTTGTGGATTTGTCAATCATCGCACAGCGCAGTGCAGCGTGTTGAAAAAGCTGAGTGTCGAACAACGCTGGAAGTTAGCGAAAGACAAGCGTGTTTGCTTCAGCTGTTGGCAAACCGGCCATGCAAGTATAAAATGCCCTGACAGTCGAACTTGCAATATTGATGGTTGCTCTAGGAACCATCACCCATTGCTACATAGGACTGCAAAATCAGCAACATCAAAATTAGCAGCACCTCGTTCGGAAAAAGAAGTGAAAATTGAAGCTGTTGTCAACCCACCTGCTATGGAAATATGGCAGCAGCATCTGCTGGAGATCTACTGGCCATAATTCCTGTGGCGATTATTGGACCGACCTCGTTGAAGAAAATCTACGCACTCCTGGATCTGTCTTGCACATTCTGCGCCCTAGGAAACGATGTAATTGATGACATCGGAGCAGACGGGTTATTAGTAGAACCTTTAAAGTTTACCGTATTTGGAGATACACGATTAGAAAGAAATTCCAGGAAGGTAGAACAGGAAATTAGTGGCGCATATAAGAATGCGAAAAAAATTTAAGATTACTGCCCACACAGTGGACAAGTTAGGGCTTCCAGCTAGGACGTTCGATCCAGAGGAACTGAAGCGAAAATACCCATTCCTCAGAAAAATGAAGGCAGCCAAAATGATCAATGCCTATCCGAAGATGGTAATTGGGATAAATGCAGCCACGTTGTTTGCTGCGAGGGCAATTCTGGAAGCAGCACCTGGACAGACCCCAGCAGCCATTCGAAGCTTGCTCGGGTGGTATGTTATTATGGATGAAGCCTGTCTCGAAAGGAGCTTTCAACTAATGAGCCAATGCCGAGAAGGAGAGAAACTTGATCAACTGATGATCTCATTTTTCTCCACGGAATCTCTTGGGGTAATGGCTCCATCTACTTAATAGTCAATTTTCTAAGGAGGAAAAGCGAGCGTTGGAAATATTAGAAAATAAGACAGTGAAGAAAAGCGACTGGGAAACTGGACTACTGTGGCTTTCTGACAACCCACAACCTTCGGAAAGCAGAACAATGGCTTTAAAGCGTTTGTACTCCATAGAAAGAAAGATGGATGTCGATCGTGAATTTTCTAAATTGTGTATCGAAAAGTTTGATGACTACATAGCCAAAGGGTACCTGAAGCCACGTTACATGGGCAATGATAGCACGAAGCTGTGGTTTCTTCCGTGGTTCTTCGTCTGCCACCCCAACAAAAAACCTCGACTAGTTTTTGATGCGGCGGCGAAGTCACACGGAAAACGTTTAAATGATTTCTTGTCTAAAGGACCTGGACTTCTGAAGCGGTTGGACCGTGTCTTGATCAGGTGGCGTCAACATCGCATTGCAGTTGTTGGAGACATCAAAGAGATGTTCCATCAGGTTGTATTTCGTGAAAAAGACAGACCAGCACAAACGATTCTGTACCGTGGCACCAGAAGAGACGTCGCTCCAATCGAGTATGAAATGACAGTACTTTTCTTTGGTTCGAAATCTTCACCTTGCTCCGCGATCTACGCGAAAGATCGCAACGCTGACGAGTACGCTGCTATTTTCCCAGAAGCTGTTGATGCCATCAAGAAGTCTACGTAAATGGACGATTTCCTTGGAGGTTCACAGACAGAAAACGACGCTGTAATGTTACGACAACAGGTAACAGATATCAACGCAAAGGGAGGATTTCCTGTCATAAACTGGAATAGCAGCTCCCCAAAGGTTTTGGCGTCTATACCGCCTAGTTTAAGAGCTCATGGAGATGTTAGCTTCCAGAATAAAGAGGAGTGGCCAATGGAAAGAACTCTTGGGCTCCTTTGGGATGCTGCAAATGATGAGTTCAAATTAGCACTGAACTTCAATTGAGTTCCGAAAGATGTTGTAACTGGATCAAGGCGACCCACCAAGAGGGAAGTGGCAAGTTTGATTATGTCGATTTTTGACCCTCTAGGTTTCTTGCAACCTTTCAAGATAATAGCACTGGTGACCCTTCAAGAGACATGGCGCTCAGGAGTAGAATGGGCTGAAGAAATTCCAGGATCAATTGCGGAGAAATGGGACGAGTGGTTGAAGATGTTACCATCCCTTGCCGATATACGAGTACCCCGTTGCTATTTCAGTAATTTGGAACATGCTGACGTTGAGATGCATGTGTTCTGTGACGAAAGTGAGACCGCATTTGCAGCCGTGGTCTATTTACGTTTCGATACGGGAGGGAGCACTCATCTGGCATTCATTGATGGTAAATGTCGCGTGGCCCCCCTAAAAGGTCTCACCGTGCCAAGAATGGAACTCCAAGGGGGAATGACAGGAGCCAGACTTGCCGTCAGTGTGTATGAAGCTCTGCAAGATGCGATGAACATCAAGCGGTGTATATTCTGGACTGATACCGTCACTCTATTATGTTGGCTGAGGTCCGAAACCATACGTTTTAGTACATTTGTTGGAAACCGAATAGGAGAAATTTCCGAGTCAACAAAGCATCTACCAAATGCTGAGTGGAGATGTGTTCCTTCAGCAAAGCAAAAGAGCACGGTAACTCAACGTGTTAACCATGCCAGAGGTGAAACTTTTTGCAAGGGAAGGGATAGAAGAGCACGGTAACTCGATGTGTGAACCACCTCAGAGGCGAAACTCGACTAACTATCGGAAGGAGAAAGGCGAGAATTTATAGGCAAGCGCCGTCGCGGTTCAGCAAATGGCGTCGCGGTTCAGTGGCGGTGAGCGGGGCTTAGGAATTAGCACTTTCCACATAGCCTTCTAGGGGAAAGCCTTCATCCCAATTGAGATTGTTAGGGTGTTTATAAATATCAATGGCTTCGCGAATCTTTCTGCTAAAGAAGAATGGCGATTTGCAGATGATGGAGGTTTTATCAAAAAAGATCTTATGGCCAGTATCACGCTGGTGTTCGGCGATGGCTGATGATGAAACGAGACCCTACTTGAGACAGCGCTGGTGCTCAGAGATGCGAGTTTTCACTGAACAACCTGTTTCGCCAATGTATACAGCATTACAAGAGCAAGGAACTCTATAAACACCTTTAGATGACATAGTGTTTAATTTATCTTTACATGAAGGAAGAACCTATCAGATTTTGCTCGGGGATTTAACACTGTTTTAATGTTTTGTTTTCGAAGAAACTTTCCTATGCGTTCGGTGACTTGGTGGATATAGGGAAGAAAGACTATTGCTGCAGGAGCATCGGGTTTTGGAGGATTGGGTGGCCGTCGATGAAGATGGCGATTGATGGCACGCTGTATATCCCTAGCACGGTATCGTTATTCCTAAGAGCTTTCCGAATGTGGTTTAATTCAGAAAGTTTTTGTGTAGGATGATGGTGGGAATCGGCATGTAAATAGCGATCAGTGTGAGTGGGTTTGCGATATACAGAATGACCAAGTTTGCCACTGGGTTGGCGAGAGACCTGTACATCTAAGAAAGAAAGGAAACCATTAGTTTCTATTTCCATGGTAAAGTTAATGTCTGGATGTTGACTATTGAGATGATTTAAGAAGACGGTTAACGTGACTTTACCATGTGGCAAAATAATAAAGGTATCGTCAACGTATCGGAACCAAACCTTAGGTTTCAATTCTGAAGATTCCAGAGCTACGGTTTCGAAAGCTTCCATGAAGCTATTGGCAACGACTGGTGGAAGAGGAGAACCCATGGCCGCATCAGAGATTTGTTTAAAGAACTGGCCTTGAAATAGGAAATAAGTGGCAGAGAGGCATTTTTCTATCAGGGCAGGTAGACTTGAAGACGTCTGCCCATGCTCTGATAACGACTGTTGGATTATGACTAAGGAATCGGGAATAAGAACTTTGGTAAAAAGGGAAGTGACATCAAAACTCACAAGTGAATCGTCAGGTTCAACGCTTATATTGGATATAAGTTCAACGAAATGGGCTGAATTGCGAACATACGAGGGAGACTTACCAGTAAACTTTCTGAAGATAGTGGTTAGGTATTCTATCTCTTCCCTTGCAAAGAGTTTCGCCTCTGGCGTGGTTAGCAAATTGAGTTGCCGTGCTCTTTTGCTTTTTCCTCCTGATGAAGCCCCTTACGAAAGTGGGCGAAACGTTGAGTTCTTCGATCTCAATCATGACACGGTCCAATCCCGGAAGTCGTTTGTTAGTTAATGACAATGGCCATAAAGCCTCATAAATCAATCCTCACCATATTTAAGCCTAAACTATTAGCGATAGATTAAGAGATGTATGAGTTAAGGATTGGGCTTATTGACCTGGGCAAGTATAATTCATTCACTCCTTGTTTGCATGAAGGTCGGCCTTGGATTTTTGTTGTTAACTTGCTCATGAACACAACCGAAATTTTTATTTTTTGTATTACCGGTATAACGTACAACAAATATACTATCATTTGACAGAATATAATATTGTTGCCAGATGGACTGCTTATTTTGGTAATACATGTGGAGAAATATTTAAAACCTAAAGTATTGTAAGATCTTCCATATACTAAATTAAAGATTTCTCGAATTACACAATTAATGAAACTGGATACACACCTAATAATGATTAAAGTTTTATTTCCCCGTCCGCTGAAATATGGACACTTTGCGTTTGAAGTTGTGTTGTCACGTTTTCAAACCTAAATGCATTTGATAACCTGTAAGGACAATTTGTACATTTAACATTTTTCCGCGTTTTCTCCCATTTTTAGTTCTTTTCCTGGTTCATTTACACCCAAATTATAAGTTCAAGTATGTTTCAAATATTAGCATCTCTCAGCTTACTTTATGTCATCAATTCCCATTTTCTGCGGTTTTATCGTTCATATAGGCCAGAACTTTCCCCGAGATTCCGGGCAAACTGCTGATTTAGGATTTCATCATAATAGAGCTTTCCATGCAGTGCACATAAGTTGAACAGAGTACGAAATTAAGTAACATCTGCGCGTAGTCACTTGGTTTTAGGATTTTAGCCCGGAGCTAGCATTCAACGGCCGGCGCTAAGATTGTCAACAGGTGTTGGTTGTTGTTTCCGTGGTGATCGGCCGTGCTCCGCGCAGTGTAAGTTAAAATTAGTGAAGCTACATTGTTGCTATCCTAAAACCCTGTGTTACGTGGCGTGTTGGTGAATGTTTAGCCGAGGGTTCTTTTCGTCGTGGAGCAAGGCATCTCCAATTACGCTTGAAGCGGATTTGAAACCTCGTCTGTGTGCTAAACTATCGTTGAATGGAGTCACGAGTTTTGTACTGTAAATTCTACCTGTCGTACGTACTTCATTCTTACTCTTCCTGGGGATATAATGCCATTCACATCTGCTTGACTATCTGCCCTATACAGTTTCTTCTCGTTATTTTTGAGGCAATAACGTTTAGGCCGACCCGCAGCTTGGTGGAGGTTACTCGAGCAGCTGAATCCCTTCTCAACAGGTATTGTGTTAGTTGATAGTAATTGTAACCTGTATAAATGCACAGTGAAGTCATTTCAAAGTATCGCTATGGCACGCAGTGCCGTTGTTCGTCTAAATGTTAAGATGCTGAACAGATATTACAGCCTTGATGTGAATTTCGAGTCTTTGTTGCGCAATTAACCTCACTTAAGTTTTTCGAGTATTTTTAACCGTAACGAGTAATTCTCATTGTCACCTACATATTTTTCTACATTAATATAGTTTACTGTTAAGTATTTGTATTTTCCATTTTAAGGAAATGATGATGTTTACATGTGTATTTTTTGTATTTTTCCGATGTGCAGGGATTCAGACGACTATAAGCGAATGCAAGTCAAGGTAAGTTTGACTCAGCTATTGTGTTTGCCGCTCAAGCATTGCCAAGGTAGAATTACAAAGGTGCGCCATTTTCTTCCACTTTCCGAATGAGCTCACCTGTGTTGTTTTTCCGATTTAGACAGAAAGTGGTGGCGCTTAGCAATTAACATCTGCATTTCGTTTAAAGGGCCGTAGCCCTAATTTAAGGTCGTAAACATTCCTCCCCCCCACTCACTGAACGTTTTAGCCGGCAACCTTTGTTACAACACATCGTAACGGGATTGTGACGATCGATCGGAGAATTTTCCGGTTTTGTAATGTAACAAACTGACGTTTTGTCGTAAAGGGCATTTCTTGTTATAATAATTTGGCGCTCTTGTCGTATAGTAGTTGTTAGGCCGTAACAAACCATAACCTCAAATGTTAAACAGCAAAGTAATTTTACACAGCTAAATTAAGAAGACTGTCATCACCAACCTTCATGCTAAAGAGATGTGAAGCGAGTACCCTTAGCATGCTTGTATTTCACGTTCTGATCCCACATTCTATCGAATGCTTGGGCTACATCTAGCAATATGTTTCCGTAGATTTTTTATACTCCAAGTATAATTTAAATGGCATCAGTGATACGATATACTATGCAAGACAAAAGAAAACTGGGAGAGTTAATATGGTCTGTTGTGAATGTAACTACCTTAATATATAAAGTTGCTAAGCATTGCTAACTTAATTGGCTATTTGTTTAGACGCCGCTATGAAAGGAAATTGTTATAGTAGTTATAACTGTTTAAAGCCTCATTTAAACTAATCAAATAATGCTAAAAACTCAAACAAGAGTTGTTCCATTTTTTTTTTGTCGTGCATAGTAATTGATCAGTGGTCGACTACTGGCTGCTAAAGCCAAATTGATGAGAGGGGATGCTTTACTGCTGTCCCTCAGTGATTGGTGGGAGACGTCGCAAGACCAGCTTCTCGAGAAACTTGGAAATTATATTCAACAAAGATATTAGTCTATATGATGTTCGTTCTTACACGAACTTACCTGGTCTGGGGTTCATTATCACCTCAGCGACTTTCCGTTGTATTGGCACATATCGAAGTAGCAGTGTACAGTTGAAATAGTTATTTTCATAACAAGCGTCGAAAGTAGCAAATATCCTGCGAGTGTTGATTAGGCAAACGAGGGCGTACCGTAGCGTAGCCCGAGTGGATCTAAAGCACGATCACACAAAGTAAATTCTATTTTTAAGAATTATTTTTATTTCGTTTAGAAAATTGATTGTTGTGTTATTTGTACAATTATAAAAAATGAGAGCTTGTTGGGGAGCACAACAACGAATAAAGCAAAAGCGTCTGGATTATTTGACTAACTTTGTGCCGTTACGATATGATTACTACGATATAATATCGTGCTAGTGTATGAAATAGTCAACTTTCTGTAGTAGGCTGTTGTGGCGATAATGTTACTTTCATATGTGGTCGTCTAAAAACATACATTTGCTTGACTATTTCCCGCATCTCTTATTATCCAATCAAATGCCATGATTTTTCAAAATTCAACCAATCACGTGCTTTTATAGTGGCTAATGTTCCCTTGGAATTTTATCAGTTTCTTTTACCACTTATATCCATGGCAACCACTAAATATGTTGTTTTAATCCTGGTGACATTTCAAAAATGTCATTTAAAACTGTCATTGTGCATCAGTATAAATGTCAAAATGAACCGATACTTGGGAAATAGTCCACAAAATGTATTTCGGGCTCATGATTTTGCTTGGAAAATGTTTTACTCAAGATTTGTTGTTTTTTGGCAATGCCCCTCGACAAACTAACTTTGACAAATCCTCTCGCCTTCGGCTCGGGAATTTTATCAAGTTAGTTTGTCTTGTGCCATTGCCAAAACAAAATACTTTCGTAAAACATTTTTACTGGCAAAATAATTTGCCCTTAATACATTGTTACTGACAATATCCCGTATGTATATTTAATTGGAAATTTTCCATAACAACGACAACTATTAATAATCGGAGGCTTTTGTAAATTTACCAGAGAATCTCTACTACGATCACTGTCAGCAATGCATTTAGGAACAATAAAACTGTTAAAAAGGTCAGTAGACCTATCATTAGTGTTGCTGTGGGAAACCATAAACTGATAAAGAAACTTGTTTTTTAATGTGACGCGCAGTTTTGCTTATTTTGTTAAAAAATGGGAAATAAATTAAGATTTGGTAAAGTTTCTCCTCAAAAACCACCCCGTTAAATATGATCAAATCAAAAGCGTCTATTTAGTGTACCTAATTTTATGTTGTTCTGCAAGCAGAGGCTATGCTGAAGAAGAGCGGGCGAGCATTGAAAATAATAGCAATATACTGAAAGCCTTGGCTTTTCATATGAAAAAGCTATCCATTTCAACAATATGCAGTTTTCACCTGCAAGAAGGGCGAGAAGTTCAACCGCACACAACTACAAAACGATCCAGAAAAAAATTATTTAGGTCATAAAGAGAAGGTATAAGAACAGTAACGAGTTATAAAAACTGCAGAGAAAGGCAGACGTATAATTGAGAAGAAGGAACCAGGTTGGATATTCCAAATGGCATTAGTTTTCCAATTCAATCTCCCGAACAATTGAAAAATAAGAGAATTGTTTAAAATTTCAGCCATCATATCAACATAAAAACAGATATAAAAAGTTACTTGTTTGATCCAACTACAACATTTTCAAAATAAGACAAATTGTGTTTCAAATGTTTCAAAAACACAAATAATAGTTATATGAGATTTTAAAATATTTCAAAACCTTACATCCACTAGTTAAAATTATCCTAAAATAATATTTAAAAAGTGTATATATGGTATCATCATTCTTACACCTAAGGTAGAAGAGGTTACGATATAAGTAGATAGGAAAGTATACAGGGTGGTAACAAAACTAACGCATTATATCATCATTGCACTCTTCCTGATGATACACAGTTACTTTTTACAAAGAGAAACTTGAAATATTTTGCATATAGTGTAATGATAAACTCGCCCTATTTGATATTAATTATTATTAGCAATAAAAAATAAAACTCAGGGCAAATCACTACACATATCAGTTTTACTGGGTTTCAATGCTTAAATTATAAGCCAAAACTTCGGAGCCAATGAAAATGTTGTAATTATTATTGTTCTCAAAAGTAAATGGTTTATAGCTCTTTCTTTATTTTACTTATGTGCAATAAATGTTGGGCTAGCTCCGGAAAGCATGAAATGATCTTACCTCAGGGGAGTCGGTTCATAAATTTATGCGATACTTTGTATAACAAATAACTTCGCTGTATGACACTTTAACTCAATAATTATGCCAAGTGCTGAATTTGCTGTGACAGATTATTAACCTTAAAATTCAGTGCTACTAAACAAACTGATTTGCGAGTGCAAGACTAGAGCGAAAATTAATTTCCAACACCGAAATGGCAAAAACACATCAGGTATTTAGCGTTCCATGTGATGCAGCGTTTGGCTAACCTCCTTTGTATTACAGATGAATAAAAACCAACGCGCGATATGCATTTGTACTGCTTCCTGCAAAACGGCTTCCTAAACCACTGAATTTAGGGACGCTATCTTAATTATTCGAAGTTGGATGGACCTAGCGAACTGCAACCACGTCGAATCCCTCGGGAAGGTCTAATCCTGACGAACACTGGCTTTCCCAATACTGCTGCAACGCGATCCCTGCGAAATTCATACTTTTAGTAGAGGTGCACTGCTGTTTGCTGACAAAATGAAGGGACGCCGCAGCTCTCCTGCCCTTGAGAATGCCTTTGTGGTCCTGCTTTCTATTTCCACGGACACCTGATAGTCTCTTCTACCCGTTGCACACACAATCTTGGCTGCTGAATGCTGATGCCTCTATCGTGACGATGTCGGATCCGAATCTTCGCCTCTCAAACTGGTCGCACCTCGTGGAATCTTCCGGTGATGATGGCACTGTTTTGGAATCTATTAAGGCTGTATAAAGTGGCTCCACACAAGCCCGGTACACTACTAAATAATTGTAACCACTGTTCACTGACCAAAATAATTTTCTATTAACAATTTTTGTACAAATTTTGCCTCTGCCCACACAAGTAGCAACAACCACTCTTATTTTGTCAATGTTTAACAAACGAGGATCGCGTTGCCAAGCAACTACGATCTGTTTTTGTTTAAAGGTAGTAAAGTTTGATAACATAATTAGCTTAAGGACTATAGTTTTGATATCATGTCTTCTCCTACTTGCTAAAATTGTCTTTTTCATTGTACAAGTGTCACTGTTCACTTGCTCTGCTTTTAGACACCTTAGTTTTAATGCACTGATCCTTATTGTTTATTTATCACTCTACTATTGTCTGTGTTTTGTCAGTCGCTTTATTTTGTATCGCTCTTTGCACTAATTTTCTTGCTAGCACTGCTTTCAATTACCCCTTCAGTTTTCTTTGCCATTTGTACGGTTATAAACGTTTAATACATAACGCCCATATAATCTTGTACTTTACAGACCATTTTGTATTATTTGCTTCTCATCTCATTCCTAACGTTATTAAATCAAATCTGTCAGCTACAAATTAAATCGTATTTGCCATTCCAAACATTTATTATTATTAATCTCTGAACTTAACTCCATTTGAAACTTGTCTTATCTCATGCTAACCTTTCTTCCCTCAATTAATAATTACTGCTGTTCATCTCAAGCACATGCATTAACGTAAAACACTGACCATCGTGCAATAATAAAATATTGAATTATGAGCTCATGTTGACCTATTTCATTATGTTAATTAAGACACTAGAATTACCGTGGTCATACAATCATCTCAATAGATAGACTATTTTGGTTGCAGTGTAATTAATGAAGTGTTTTTGGATATCCGGTACTTAAATAATGCACTGATTATTACTTCAAATATGTAACCCCAACTGCTAAAGTTGACGGACAACATCTTTATATTTGAATCGAAAGTTCTAAATTGGTGTCACCTCTGAATACGAAACATACGATATCGTTAAAGTATTCATGTATTAGAAATATTTTTACAATATTTTTTATTCTGTTATTCATAGAAACGTAGAAAAACGTACTCCTAAGCAGAACGACAAATACCCAGTACGGTTCTCACGTTAGTTAATACTTTTAATAAAAGAGAAAACTGAAATTAGAAATAGAATAGAGTCGTATAGCAGCGACGGGGACAAACACTTTTTACTTTCTTAGATCTAAGATTAAGTCATTAACTGATCAGTCCTACTCTCGCCATATAGACAAAATAGAAAAAAATATTCAATCAAATAATAACAATTACGGTCTCACGTTAAGTAGAATAAAACAGACTTTGAACTTCCATCTAAAATGAGTGACAAAGATACTTCCAGTAATATTTCAACAATAATGGCCACTTATTTCGCAGATCATTTTTCATCGGTTTGGGAACCTGCTGCATTTAAACCAATGCAAAATATTAATACACCCTCACCGGATATTCCTTTTTCTGAACTATCACTGAGTCAAAATGATTTTTTTTCTAATCTCGATGTTTCTAAATTTAAAGGCCCGGATGGTATTGATCCATATTTTATAAGAATATGTTGGCCTCTACAGCTTTTCTTTAATAAATGATTTAAATGTGATGTATTCCCAAATAAGTGGAAGTTGGCTTACATTCCGCATATTTTCAAATCAGGAGATAATTCAGTGGTAAGTAATTATCGACCTAATTCGAAGATCTCGGTATTTGGAAAGGTATTTGAAAGCATTATAAACAAATACATAATGTCTTTTATAGAAGCTTATATAGTTCCCAAGCAACATGGATTTTAGCCAAAAAATAAACTGTAAGTAATTTACTTATCTTTTCAAATTACCTTGCTGAGAGCTTCGGAGACGGGCTTCAGGTCGACACGGTGTATACAGATTTCAGTAAAACCTTCAACGAGGTCAACCACGCATAACTTGTTCAAAAACTTTTATATTTATCTCACTAACGGAACACAGATAGTTGTAGTAAACGGTTTTAATTGTAATCTTTAATACGTTAGTTGTGGTGTGCCTCAGGGCTCCCATCACAGACTAACCTTGTTTCTAATATTTATTAATGATTTATCATCTGTACTGTGATGTGATCAGTTGTTCTTTGCAGAGGATCTTAAAATATACCAAGCCGTAAGAAAACAAAACGACACAAATAGATTACGTGGAAAAATGTGGACCTTGACACGTTGTCGATTTGGAATCTGCCATCGAATATAAATAAATGCTGTTATATTAGATTTACAAGAAATTTAAATTGCTTACAATATGAATACACGATCGCACAAGAAAGTGTTTATGAACTAAATTTTATGAAAGATCTTGGTGTTACTTTTGACTCTAAATTAACTATTATCAAACATAGAGAAAATATTACCAATAATGCAAATTCTATGCTAGGATCTATTCTAAGAATTACAAATCCTTCTAAAAATATTAATACATATAAACTATTGTATTGTACAATTAATTGTAATAGAATCGACAAAATCCAAAGATAATTTTTATGAATTATTTGTAAGCGAGTCAATATTGACTTACTAACTATGTCTGTAGATTGGTGACTGTCGGCTTGATGACTTTAGAAAATCGTAAAAAGTGTAATGATGTCACTGTTCTTTATAAGATTCTAAATAATATGTTCAACTGTCCGGATATAATTTCTTGTATTATTTTTTAATGTGTCTCGCATCAATTCCAGACATTTTCAAGTCTTCAAACCGGAATTTGCTAGTACCAGTGTTATTTTAAACTCACCATTTATTTTAGATAATTATGCGATTTTATAATGGGTGTTTCGATAGTTTCTGCATGTCATTTTCAAAATTCAAAAATCTGCTAATGCAAAATCTTTAAATTTGTTTTGTTTTCTATTTTTATATTATTGTATTACCAGTACCACAGTAATGCCGTGCTTGGCTGGAGATTTCCATTGGTGAACATTGGAGATGCTGCTTTGTGGCTAAGTACGGCAGAATAATAATAATAATATCTTTGTAATTTATGCCAACCTGTAATTGGGTTTTACCTCTTAGTTTACCATGCGATATTCTTCTTAAATAAAATAAATAAATAAAAGTTTTATCATTCCAGATAAACATTTCTTTGTAAATTAATAAATTTGACAATATGATAAAACAAAATTATAAATACCTAATGCAGAAACATATACAGGCCATTCATTCAGATGGTCTTCAGACACAATTCTTGTGGATTCTGGCAGGGGCATTTTAACATTAAAACGATGTTTGTTAAAGTTGCTAAAGAATGCGTAAAAGACTCATCATCATTAAGTTCCAGTCTCAAAATTGCAGGGAATGGATTTCAAGCTGAAAAACAGAATCCGGGCGAACAAAAAATCCACATCATTAGCCAACGAATCTGAACCAAAAATTCAAATTTCCCTATCCAACTACACAATCGTTAAAATTTCACAATAATTAATAAAATTTTTAAAATGTAAATTTGTAGAAATCTGTGTACACTGTTGTCCACATGTCGATGACCACCATTGGTATCTCCGTTATTAGAAGACATAGAGCAACGGTTAAATGGGGAATGTTTTATAGAATTCAATACTCGTGACAAATCTCATTTCAAATTTACCCTAACTTTTTTTAAATTTTAGGATAATCTGCAAAAAAAACATTTGCCGATTTCAACATCCTCAATAACTCGATAACACCTAATGTGACCTCTTCTAACGTTTTACAATGTTCAGACGATTTGTTTATGTAAATGCAAATCCAACATTATCATTTGTTTTCAAGTTATTAGTGCTATCTTTTGTTCTTCCTATGGCAGCTATATGGGATTTTAAATTAGTCAGATAGCCTTTAAAAAGAGCTTTTCAACGATGTAGAACATACCTGAAAAATTTGTATTTCTTGGAGAGATATTAAAAAAACAACTGAAATTAGTAGTCTATGAATTTAAACACCAATGAGAAATGAAAGCGAAAAGATATGCTAAGTAACACTGTAAAATAAGAAAACGATACTGACGTTTAATTTCATAAACCGAAAACAGACTGCCCAAAAATATTAGTAAGCCATGGAATTAAACGTCAGTGTGAAACAAAATGATAAGCTGTCAAAGTACAATGAGTGCTACAGAGATTAATTAAATATATCCATGTGCACTCGTAGTTATTGATAAGTAATTATTGTTAAGTATTAAGATTAATAAGTATTGATAATGGTACATAAATATTTAAATGAAGAAAAAATTTATAGGTTGGAAGTGCATTCCAAAGCAAATAAATACTCTGAAAATGCTGGCATGAGTTACGCTGAGCGTTTTCCGGAAAGACAACAACCACAGAGGGTAATTTTTAGAAGGATAATAAGCAATTTCCTGAACATTGAAGCTTCGAACCAAAAAGAGCTAACTACGAAGTTAACGATGCTGATATACGTCGAAATAATACTATTTTGTAAAATTTTCCGAATAATCCAAGCACATCAGTTCGCCGAGTGACTCGAGAAACTGGAATTCCAAAATCCACTGTTTACAAAGCATTGAAGAAAAACAAATTCGACCCTTACAAACTCACAATTGTACAAGGTACGGAAGATGGCAGTTTAGTAGGTGCTATCTACAAAGATGTGAAGTTAATGTTAATTTTTTAGCAAAATACTGTGGGCAGATTGTACTGTTTGTGCTGACAACTCTGGGAAAAACAGTTTTGGCCTGGGAGCTCAGCAACGAACTGCACCCACAGTCGGCCGAAGCAAATGCAGGGTGGTTAAAACTTGTGGAGTCATTCATGGTTTGAGCATTGTAACGTTCAGTCAAATAAACGAAAATACAAAGTTCTGTGTTATTTACTTCTTACCACGTAACCACCTTAAAACATTACACAGATGAAACACGATTTACCAATTGTGGAGTGTTCAATTGGCATAACTATCATCATTGGTCTACTGAAAATCTACATTTAATAAATCAAAGAAGATTTCAAGTTCGAATTACATTTTTTGTTTTTTTACTTCCCTCGTCTGAAATCGTAATCACGAAAAAATCAACATCCGAGATTTCTTTAGATATTCACGTTTCAGTGCCCCTAGATGACAAAAAACAGGTTTTCTCGATTCCGTCTGTCTGTCTGTCTGTCTGTGTGGTGGCGCTATAACTCAAAAGCTATTTGTCGGAGGAAGATGATATTTTGCATACACATTATATAATACCTGACATGAAACCGTGAAAAATTCAGACAAATATATACAAAGTGAGCACCTCGAAAACATAAAATTTTGTTTATTTTTGCGTTAATTTTGAAATAGAAGGAAGTAGTAATTTTCACATAGGTCAGGGTTTACACTTGCCGAAAATAGGACTTAACAGATACAGAATAATGTCACAAAAGAGTCGAAACGTTTCAACAATAAGACCGTTCCCTTAAATAGAGGCGCGAGCCGCACTCGTTTCAATTAGGCTCGATAGCGCAGTTCGACTTATCCATGCAGTTACGATCGCTACAGAGATGCGGTTACGATCGCTATGCAGATGCGGCGGGTTCAAACCCCAGCAAGAAACATTTTCTTTAAATTTGCAAATTGATCTCATTCGCGCGAGGGAAGTTTGATGTAAACCCATTTATAGTTTTTCGTTTCGATTAAAAAATCACTTAATAGGTCCTTTTATTTTTGATTACAATTTAACTGGTAACAGATATTTGGAGCTACTAACAACCGAGATAGTACCTGCTTTGATACAGATTATTAATCCTGACGGCCTGCAAAACGTCTGGTTCCAGCAGGATGGTTGCCCGACCCATAACACCCGTAACGTTCAAAATGTTTTAAGATGAAACATTAATAAGAGAATGCTTGCAAATAATGGACCAGTGCAATGACCTGCGAGATCACCCGACCTTACCCTCCTTGACTTGTTTATGGGGTTTCACTAAAAACAAAGTATTTAATTTTGAAATGCCAGACACTCCGGAAATTTTAGAACAAAGAGTGCTGGATGCGCTAAGATTATTAAATGGGAATGCACTTCGTAGAGTTTGTAACTCTGTTACAATAAGGAGTCAAAAGTTTGTGGAACAGAATGGTCGTCATATTGAACAGTTTCTTTAAGTAAATATGAACTTTTAGTACTCTTTCCTTACTTTATACTTTTATGACATTTCTTATCGTTTCGTTATTTTACAGTAGTACTTAGCATATCTTCTAGTTTTCATTTCTCATTGGTATTGAATTCCATAGCCTACTAATTTCATATTAGAGATTAATTCATGTTTTGTTAATATCTCCCTTATAAATAAAAATGTTTCAGGTATGTTATATATCGTCGAAACGCTCTTTTAAAGACTCTCTCTCTAACTAAAAATCCAATATGACCTGCCACATCAAAAACAAAAGATAACACTAGTAACTTGAAAACAAATGACAAACGGGGGTTTCCGTTTATATGCCTGAAAATTGTAAAACTTTAGAAGAGGTCACATTAGGTGTGATCGAGTTATTGAGGTACATTGAAATCGGCACTTTTTTCAAATTATCTTAAAATTTTAAATAGCTGGGTGAATTTGATATGAGATTTGTCGCGGGTATTGAATTTTACAAAACATTCCCCATTTAACCGTTGCTCTATGTCTTCTAATAACCGAGATACCAATGGTTAGCATCGAAATGTGGGTGCAGTGTATACAGTCTGTTCTATAAAAAAGGCCCCGCCTTCTAGCTACTTTATTATTTATTTTAGACCCAATAAACCTGATATCAAATCAAATGGCACATAAAAACCTACATTTTAACACTATCAAAATTTTTTTATCTTCAATTGTTTCAGAGTGGTGACGTCACGTGCAATTTTTTTAAATGACACGGTATATATTTTTTGACATTTTCTGGTGGAGGTTTTTTTTCTCTTTTCAAAAATATAAATATTTCATGCACTTGCATAAAAAAATTTCGTGAAAAATTACAAAACTTTTTCACAGTGGGAGGCCATGATACAAAACTGTAAACAAAAGTGTAACTCAGAAAAACAAAACAAATAGTAGCCAAACGCTTTAACTGTCAGATTTCAGAATAATCTAAAGTGTTTATTGTTTTGTTTTTCTGAGTTACACTTTTGTTTATAGTTTTGTATGGTGGCCTCCCACCGATAAAAAAGTTTTTAAATTTTTCTCGAAAATTTTCTTATGTAAGGGCATAAAATATTTATATTGTTGAAAAGAGAAAAAAACCTCTACCAGAAAATGTCAAAAAATATATACAGTGTCATTTAAAAAAATTGCACGTGACGTCACCACTCTGAAACAATTGAAGATAAACAATTTTTGATAGTGTTAAAATGTAGGTTTTTATGTGCCATTTGATTTGATATAAGGTTTATTGGGTCTAAAATAAATAATAAAGTAGCTAGAAGGCGGGGCCTTTTTTATAGAACAGACGGTATAAGTATGTACGTTAAAAGTATTATTAAAAGTTAATGAATGGAAAAAGTACAGTGTAAAACACGTGCTGAAAGCTTCAGTTTCAGTACTAGTTTAACAATATACTATTTCAGTCCCTTCTGCGATACTGTCTAGTATATGTACAAGTATTGCTTTAGTCTTTACATTTTATTATTTTATTGTCTGCGTTGGCAGCTGGAATATTTTTATCAATAATTTGAACTATCGTTGATGTAACTAATGCTTTAAAAAGCATAATAGATTGCCGACAATGTAACTTTTCTGAAAAAGTAAGCTCCGTTTGCGTGACTGTGGAAAATTGGCGGAAGATTCATTACCATCCACTGTCTTCCGCTCGTCGCCAGTCTATTAAATAACCAGATTTTGAATAACAAATCCAGGTCGCAAAACGTCACATTTTTCAATCGACAACTTTATTTCCTGAAATTTGTTTGCTCACGAAACTGTTCGTGCTCTGCTGTTAAAACGTGGCGATATCTTACTTAGTTCGATAATGTAGGATAAGTTTAGCTTCCGGTAAAACTGGAACAACTACTTTAAAATAGAAATTGAAATGCCTTAGCTTTCAAGTTAAAATTATTTCTCTACGATTTAATGGGAGCAGCATTCAATTTCTTTAATAAAAATAGCTTTCAAATAGCTATTGACTCGACGGAATGCATTCATGTATCTGTAAGTGTTGGAAGTGAATGCAAAACAAAACTTAACACGAAATCTAAAGATATTTTTCATAGCAAAACATTAATTTGGTTATTACGTGTCTTTGTCATTTTGAGTATTGTACAGGGTGTTTCGAAATTGCAGCACTATTCTAGAAACGCGTTATCTAGGTTAAAATAAAGAAAAAAGTTGATATAAACATTGGGTCACAGTTGTGCATTAAATGAGCTACAGCTCTGAGGAGGCAAATGGAGAAAACACATTGCTATGAGTAGATTACGCTCCTGAAGTAGCCATATTCAATCTTTAGGTTCAATTTTCTCCAAAACTACTGTTCTGAGCGATTCCTAACAAGAGTACCTTTTTTATGTAAAAGGTTTGAGCTTACCAAATTATCTAACTAAAATCTGACTAAAATTTTAAGTGTAAATAGGTATGATAGATACACTCGTCACCCTTTAACAAACTACCCCTTCTGAATCGCATATTAAATTTTTTCTAGGTTATCTAAATTAGCATATAAAATAGCATAGATAAGCTAAATTACGCCAAATTTGAGTCATCTGTATTATTGTAATTAAATAAAATCCTTGTTTACCTGTTACTCTTCTCGGGGCTGTAGCTCCTTTGCGGCGTAATTTCTGACCAATGTTTGTAGGAACTTTTTGTTTATTTTAACCCAGAGAATAGGTCCCTAGAAAAGTGCCGTGCAATTTTGAAACACCCTATATAGTATATAAATGCGCATTTGATTGTATCACAGCGTATTTTACCACGTTTTGTTTATAACTATTACTTTATGAATATATAGCAAAGTACTATAACATTTGTTTTATATTGGCAATTCACTTGGATGTTTAAGATTGTATCTGATGTTTGTAATTATGCAAGTTAAACGCAAGAGAAAGTAATTTAAGAAAATGTCAGGAGTCATAACTTTATAGGGTTTGCTCTCTATTAGCAAAACACTGTCCAGATAAACTTCCTGTTTCTAAAAAAAACATCTATATACAAACGACATTAACACCATTACCAATCTATATTGCGACCAGAGAGTAGTCTTACAAATAAGAGGTGACGAAATTCAAACAAGAACGGGAGTCAAACAATGATGCGTGCTATCAGTAATTCTCTTCAAAATGTATTCCGAAAAAATACTCACTAAGTGACGAAAATAGAGCAGTTAAAGTTAACGGAATACCGATCAATACTAAAAGATACGCGCATGACGCAACGTTAATAGCTACTAGCTTTGAAGTTTTACATTTAACAAAGTAGCAGAGGTAAGCGAAGCCTATGGACTGTCTTTGAATATAAAGAAAAACAAATTTATGATAGTAACGAAAACAGCACAAAATAATTATGTATTGAGATGGTCTTAAGCCCTGAACCGCACATCTCGAGCACAGCAAACTAATGAATAGGTCATAAAAGCTCAGAATGGGAGATAGGATTTAATGGCAACAAATAAAATAAAATCAAATTTGAATTAGTAATCATATTGGCAAAGCAATGCCTGTAATAAGCATTAAAATCGTAACATAAAAGGAAAGGCAGAGTTCTAAACCTAATAGTAATGGGACCACAATATTTAATTAGTTTAGAATATTAAAAGGGGATGGTAAAATGCAAAAGCCAATCCATGTATTAATAATTCGATTATGAAAAGAATGGTCAAATGCTTGTCGAGGTAAATTGCAAGTCAGAAATCGTTGTATAAATTTCTCTTTGAGCATATTCTTGAAAGGTATAAAAATACAGAAGGTAAAACAGAGTGCAAAGAGCACACAGGAATAAATCTGAAGGCAAATAAAGGAAGAAAATGAATAATTAACATGCAAGATTATTTGAAAATCCGAACATTAATTTGATGCAGAAGTGGAAAAATGAAATGGACTTTTAGTTGAACTCTGAAGTGTTTCTTGTGGAAGTTCACGAAAGGAAGAACTTATCAGTGAGAACATTATGAAAAAGGACGGTTAATAAGTGCGGGACAGAGTGATGTGAAAGACAAAATTGACAAAAGTAATGGACAAATTTAGTAATTAAGCAAAAATTTGTAAAAAGATTAGTTTTAAGGTGTTTAATTGTTAGAAGATTTTGATTTGATTAGTTTTATATTGATGTGCAATTGTTTTTAACAATTTGGGGGAGACAATTGAATAAAAATTTGCTGGTGTCAGCTTAAAAATTGGCTGTGTTTAATTTAAAATTTAGTACCTTTTGCATAGAGTTACAGCTTTAAAAATTTACCAGAGTGATATTTACGTGGTCGTGTTCACGCACAAATGAAGGCAAGAAAATCCAACGCCTAAAGTTAATTTCCAACATCGGCTACCGAACCCGATCCTGCGGCAGAGCTCCGAGACACCATCTCGACCCATTTGCGGACATCCCGGACCGGTTTTTGCAGTTCCAGCGATAGCAGGCGAGCCATACGAGGACCACATCAACACCGCACATCCGGCATCCGACTCCAAGAGAAGATCTGGGCACATTCTTGCTGCGGCCGAGGTTCGGACGGGCATGCAAAGAGGTTTCGCAAGTTAGTGGTGAAGCCAATATAAATTATGCCAATGTGTACCTGCTGAGAAGCTGCTTAAACGTCGATGTATAACAGAGCCCAGGCGAATTATTTCCTTGTAAAAATTAAAATTGAAAAATCCAAGTGCAGAAGTGAGGTTAGGATCCTTCCTTGGCTTGGGCGTTAAAACAATCAAGGCGCGGTTGTTGCCTGAAAGAAACAAAAGATAGCTACTGACGCTACTAGAAAGCGGGAAATGATGAATTTACCTGTGAGATTTACTCATTGAGTTGTATTTAATTAACTGAAAACCAAAACGACAAACACTTGATGACTTTCATAAACGTAATTTTATTTAGATCTGATGTAGCATTTTAGCGGGTATCTGAACTACGCACATAGGCGTACGGTAGAATTTTAAATAAAATAATTGGGGACCCACACCTTGTAATAAGATCTCTGCTTACCTGAGCTAGCCAACATTCATTTAATTTACAATTAGATTCTATCTAAAAGTAGGGGCATACGAGCATCAATTCAAGTCAAACATAAAGTAACTCACAATAATTATCCCTGAGCTTTTTATAAATCTGTAATATTTGCTGAACCCCAAAAGAAATTTATGTTAGCGATGGGAGGCTCTCGCTAATTTTATTTTCATTATTAATTCTTATATTAAAGCCGCATAACCATCACAGCAGTATATACATGACGAACCTATAGAGAAGGTAGAAAAATACAATTATCTGGATACACTTAGAAATAAAAGTAATGGATGTTCAGTAGAAATATGTAAGATCAAAAATAGAGAAAGTCAGGACAACGTTTATCAAAATGAAAAAAATATGTGTGGTAGAGATTTTAACTTGGAATTAAAATAAGATGATTAAGATGTTACGTGCTGCCAGTCTTATATTACAGAATAGAAACATGGACTGTAAAACAAACAGACAGCAAAAAGTCGGAAGCATTTAAATATGTACTATGAGTATGTAGATACTAAAAATACTGTGGGTCGATCGAGTACCAAATTTAGAAGTATTGAAAAGACTGAAAATAAAAAATGAAATGATAATCACCATTAAGAAAAGAAAATTACAATACTTAGGTCACATAATGAGAGCAGAAAACTACAATCTGCTTCAACTAATAATGCAAGATAAAGTCCAAGGGAAGAGAAGCGTGAGAAGAAGAAGACACACATGGTTCAAGAAGAGGTGCAGCACTGAAATATAACAAAGGTAAATATTAGTGTACAAACGCCGTTTTAGCAAAAATGTTTACTGTGGCAGTCCCCATTTCTTTAAGGCAAAAATGTTGCACAATTTGGTAGGATTCTATAATATATCTTTATCTACAGTTGTGTTTCTATGGTAGTTGAATACAGAGGCTTTTTTATGGCAGTCTAATGCAATAGACGTGGTATTTCTTTGTGAGCTAGTTGTTGTGGTTGGAATACGTTGGTATTCAGTTCGATCTGTCATGGCTGGGATTGTGTTCGATTTGGTCATCGCTGTACATTCCTGCACTAGCAGATCTATTTGGTCTTCGTTGTGCACGTTTGCAAGAGCAAGAGTGATCGGCACAAGGTTATGTAGTAGATATACTATAGCGGATTTTGAATAATTGCATTTTTGGTA